>ML429146.1:23590-54793 GCA_005239525.1 Nicotiana knightiana | reverse complement strand
ATCAGTCTCCCCAGGATGGTATTGTGCACTTAGCGTGCTTGTGACCGATATTCAGTAATTTTTGATAGTGAGCAATTCAGCTTCGTGTATAATTCCTCATGAGAATTTTATGATGGGATCGGGTGGCACGCTGCCACAGGTATGTTATTTGGATCCGGTTGGGCGCCGTAGCAGTGTGATGATGAGTAAGGTTCCTATATTTATTTTCTTGTGTTTTACTTTCTATTTTTCGAGAAGAGTTCATAATAAGTTGTGTGAATTGAGTGCCACATTCTGCAAACGATTTTGGGCTACAAACCCTGCAAGCGGCTTCGAGGACAACTTTACTGCCTCAATTTGTTTTACCGGAAGAGTTAACTCCTTTAGCGTGTTAGTTTGGAGATTAGATGATTCGCCCTCGCCTTTCTTCCTTTTAGGGACATATTGGAGAGCGGGATTTACTTTCTTTCCATAAGACGCAACATCCCCTCTTTGAGATTTATTCGCGTTTGCGTGTACCTCCCCAGTATCAGCTTTGACTTTACCAAGGTCAACTTAGCTCTTTTAGTTATGGGATAGTCATTATTGCTTTTTATGTCGTCATCAAATTTTACCTCTTTCACAATATGATTCTTCAAGTAGAACTTTGCATCGGTGAAGTGTGACTCTACCTCGGTGAATGGTTCATCATCAACAACTATCTTCTTCTCGACTTCACCCTCGTAGTATTTTAANAACTACTTTATTCTCATGTATCCAAGGCCTTCCAAGCAAGACATTGTATGAAGTCTTCGCATCGATCACATGCAGCCATGCACTTGATTGCATATCTTTAATAGTGATTCCTAGCCTGATCGCGCCTATGGCTCTTTGCCCCCCTTGGTTGAATCCTTGGATCATCACACGACTTTCTTAGAGTTCGTTCATGGGAATACCAAGTTCTTTCACAGTGCGAATTGGCAAAATATTCACTGAGGATCCTCCATCAACGAAAATTCGATTTACCCTTTCATCACACATATAGCCAACTAGGTACAATGGGCAGTTATGAGGAGTGTCACCTAGCAGAAGATCGTCATTTGTGAATGTGACTTTTTCTTCACAAGTATTAACTTCTTGAGGAGTAGGATCGATAATCTTTTTCGAAGATGGTGCCAACAGTGGGTCATCACTCTTTCCTTTCCCTTCATGGCAACAAGAGGCATCAATACCCCCATGGGAAATCTTCATACGGAACCAACTTGGTAAAAACTCCTCCAAGGTAACCGGATGTCATGGCTTTTGAGGGTGATGCACCTTCACTTTCGCTTTCTTTTCATGCTTAACTGGATTCCATCTCCTAGGCCTTTTCACCATTATTTTCCTTATTGGTTGTTCCATTGATCCTTTTCGTGGGCTCCTTTTGTGGTGCCCACGACGAGTCACCAACGTCCAACCTTCATCGTCCTCTGGTTGACCGTCTTCAACTTTGAAGTTCTCCAGTAATTCTTCATCTTTACTTTCTTTAAAACTACATAATTCGTCTGGACTGAATGAGCCAAATGTGATAGAGACTTGGTTTGCGCTTGCTTTCTCATCTTCAAGCACGATCTTCTTTTCACGAGCCAAGTCCATAACTTTGTCCTTGAAGACAAAGCACTTCTCTAGAGGGTGGCTCACAAGTCGATGATATTTGCAGTAATTTGGATCATCAATCTTTCTAGCTTCATTTGGTCACTTCATCTCCGGAAGCTCGATGGGATTCATCTCGAGGAGTTCTTCAAAAATAGCTGGCACATCAGAATCCAGAAATAGGTACTCTTTCTCTTGCATTTCTTTTAGAGTTAACTTTCCACTTGGCTTATCTTGAAATGAAGTGGATTTCGTACTCTGCTTTTTGCTCACCTTCGTCGTGAACTTCATAGGTGATGTGTTGACATTCATAGCTTCTTTGTTTTCAGATCTTGGTACAAACTTGCTCCATTTTCTGACTTCTTGCTTGTCGTTCCCTTTGCGAGGTTCATAGATGGGCAGCCTTTCATTTCCAGCAGAGGCCATGCTCAATTCCATGTCATGGGCACGAGTTGCAAGTTCTTCAAATGTGCCAGGCTTGATATCTCGCAAGATGTATCGCAATACCCAATGCATACCTTGGATGCACATCTCTATGCCAGAATCTTCACTAAGCCTATCTTTACAGTTGAAGCTTGCATTCCTCCAACGATTGATAAAGTCGATAACTGGTTCACTCTTCCGTTGACGAGTACTTGTGAGTTCTATCATACTCACAGTACGTCTCGTGCTATAAAAGCTATTGATGAATTCTTGCTCTAGTTGATCTCAGCTATCAATAGATCCAGCCTCGAGGTCCGTGTACCAATCAAAAGCATTTCATTTTAATGAGCGGACAAACTGTTTGACGAGGTAATCTCCATAAGTCCCAGCATTGTTGCATGTCTCAACGAAGTGCGCCGCATGTTGCTTTGGATCACTTTTTCCATCAAACTGTTGAAATTTCGGAGGTTGATAGCTAGCAGGCATCTTCAACATATCTATCCTTGAAGTGTACGGCTTTGCGTAGGTAAAGGAGGACTTGGAAACGACTTCATATTTATTTTTTATAGTCCCTTCAATAAACTCCTTTAGTTGATCGATTGGAATCATACCTTCCGAAGAGACTGAAATTTCCTTAGTGGATGCAACTTGTCGTGGGGGAGGATCAATCTCTTGAACTTCTGGGAGTTTTCCAGGTGCATGGTTGGATTCTTCTTCCATCAAGATTCCCACCCTATTTGTTAGCTTGTCGATGCTAGCATCTTGATTTTGCATGCATTTGGTCAAGCCATCGATTGCTTCCGTCAAGTTTGCCAACTGCTCCTCCACAGATAAAGTGTTTATCACCATAGCTTGCATGATTGTCATGGACGATGGAGAGTAGCATGGATTTTCACACAGATTGATCCTTGATTGGCTCACGCTATGTGGTGTAAGTGGGGAGGATCCATCACTTGAAGCGTCATCATCTTCCTTCACAGCAGAGTGCTTGGATCCGGAGAGGTCAAGCAGAGCAAGAGTTTTCTTGATCTTTTCAGCAACATCGCTTCCTCCTTCAGGTGCATTTGTGGAAGATCTTGATCCTTTTGAGGATGATGATCTGAAAATAGGGGTAGATGCTGACGGCACTTGGGGTGCTTGTTGTCCTAACGATCTTGCTTTGCTCCTCGTAACTGGTCCAAATCTTCCAAAGGTAACTTCGAGTACGTTTTCTGCATCAGCATAGAACCTGGAATTAGCAGCCTTTGGTGGAAGTTGAACTGGAGTTGATTTTCTTGGAAGCCATTTCGTTGTTCTTGAACTTTGGTGATTGAAAATTTGAGATGAAAGGTAGAGATTGTCCCACTGGGCGTGCCAGAATTTGTAGACAATAAATTGCATCAAGAAAATAAAATCAAGACCGAAAAATATTGCAACAATCGTAGTATTTTATATCAAATATTTGAGTGTTAAAATCTCTATGAATCATCTGATTCTTCTTTTCAACAGTAAATAAAAGAGTCTCTGAGCTTGATCTTGAATTTTATTTTATTCTAACCCAAGTGCTTGAAGCTTGATCTTGATCTTGATCTTGATCTTGACGTATTTTTAATCGAAGGGCTTGCAGCTTGTTCTTGAATTGTCGTCTTGATGTTTTAATCCTTAGAACACTTGAATGCTTGTAGCTTTTAGAGAAATCCGCAGCGTTTGATCCATGAGCTCCCTCTTGCTTCTTGTTATAACTTCTGGTTCCTTTCTAGGTTATGAAGACCCCTATTTATAGTTGTGGAAGGGAGGAGTTATGATAAGAACAAACTCTTTCCGACTAATCAAATTAAAGTGTGACATGGCCGCTTTTGATTGGCCAGAGCATGTCACTTGCATACGTGGCGCTGTTTCATTGGCCTTTTAATGTAATTTGGCATGCCTTGTAATTTTGATACGTGGCACGATCCTATTGGCTCTTTCATTTGACTTGGCATGCCACGTCATTTGACACGTGACACCAAGTTGAGCCTCTAGGAAGATGGCATATTGGGCCTAATGAAGTGGGTTCATCATTCGTAGCTCAATTAAACGGGCTAACCCAATAGATTTGGACTTATTTATTTAATCCATGTATATGAGACTTATATAACTAATCCAATTGTATTAGCCCAATAAATTTATTTGAACTAACATATCTTTAATTCAAAAATATAGTCCAAATAATTTTATGAATTTAGATCCAAAAAAAATTAGATGCCTACACCCTCCAAACCCCATCAAGGCATCAACCCAAAACAAAGGAAAATCCATCTTTTCCTATTGTACCAAGAACTTTGTGTGGTAGTTTAAATTTTTTTGTAATTAAATGAAAATGTCCAATTAAAGATAATAGTTTTGAATTGAAGTTTGATTTTGAAATAAATGTAGTGTAAAAATGATTAAATGATTAATTATTGTGTATTACATGAAAATTGCGAAGTATAATCATGAATAAATTATCTTTTTTTAACTACAACATTAATTATAGCATATTTGTTAACCATTTTCATTATCAAGTTTTAATAGTTGCGCAGTTATTTTTTGTGAATGTCGCGTCTGTTATTAAGGATAGTAGGTACTCATAACTTTAAAATCCTGAATCTGTCCCTGTCCGTACCCTAAGATGAATATAAATGGGGTGACAGAAATATTTGAAGTCCAAAATATTGATTAACGAGAGACAGTAAAAGAAAGTTCATGAATTCAAGAAAAAACTACATTCAACGAATTAAACGTTTGACGAGCTTTATCTTCCTCAATTTTTTTGTTTCTCCTCCCTCCCCAGCCCTCTCTTTTTTCAACATCATAAAACTTCTTAGAGCAGTTTCTTTTAAACAAGCAGTTGATACTGTTGGTCTTAGAATCATGTCACCATTATCTTCTTTGTTAGGCATAAGTATTTCAATTTGCCTCCTTATGATTGTTTTTGTTGAAGAAAATATTTAGAATGATATTTCTCTTTAGAAAAATTGATATTGCCTGCCAACTTTAAAATAATGTATGTGCATACTTTCATGCCTTGCCTTTTAAATCTCCATCAGAGTTTATTATAAGTTTTGAGGAAGCCTGGGTATTTAATACTCCATCAGTTCCAATTTGTTTGAATCTTTTCAGAATACGAGAGTTAAATTAACTAATTTTTGATGTGAATTCACACAGATTCTTTTAATTTTTTAAAATAAAATTTACATACTTTGAGAAGTACTATAGGTTACAATAGCTTAAAAACTATTTGCAAAAAGCATGATCAAAGAAAACCTTATTTGACTCCCAAAAAATGAAAGATTTTTTTTTTTTTTTTGAAACGGAGGGAGTATATAGTATTATTGAATGGAAGAGTGTTTCTGCATTCTGGTTGAAGAGAACAACTATATTGCATGCCTACCAAGTGTTTTTTGCATTCTGGTTTATATTGCATGTCTACCAAGTGTTAATCATATATATATATATATATACACTTAATTTCATGCCACTTGAATGCCCATTACCCACCTGCGTTTGTCTCGAGGAAGCAACAAAATTAAATAGAGAGCTTCCCCCAGAAAAAGAAAGAAAAAAAAAAGGACTGAATAGAATAGTTCAATTCGGCTGCCGGATTAATATATATATTTGTGGATGCAGAGGAGAAGTTATTGTCCTGTAGCTGGAGGGGAGCCTAAGCCAGCAGATACCTCTATAAAAACCAAGTAACTTAACCAGTTGTTGCAACAAGGAAGTTCCTCTTGTACTCGCAATGGCAAATAAGCTCAGGTAATTATATATATATATATATACCACTACTATTTAAGTGGTTCTAATTGTCCTTTTAATTTCTTTTGTCTTCGGTCTCCTGCTCATTTGAATTATCTAGCTGTCTCAAATCTGTGTCGTTTAATCAGTTAATAATATCCTCTCACTATCAGCAGGACGTCATGTCTACTCCATTTTACTTTATACATGCATTTTAGAAAAGATGCAAATTATTTAGCTCGGTACAAATTTTAAGTGTGTGCATGCATCACAGAATTAAAAACTTCGTACAGTAATATTTGGTTTATTTCATTTTATTGCACTAGGTTGGAGGGCAAAGTGGCTGTAATTACGGGTGCAGCAAGTGGTATAGGTGAAGCAACTGCAAGATTGTTTGTGGAACATGGGGCTCGCGTGGTAATTGGCGATATTCAAGACGAACTTGGTCTCCAATTAGTGGCGTCCATCGGAACAGACAAGGCCAGCTACAGACACTGCGACGTCACTGACGAGAAACAAGTCGAGGAAACTGTCGCCTATGCTGTTGAAAAATACGGCACTCTCGACATCATGTTTAGCAATGTCGGAACGCTGAACTTCTGCAGCGTTCTCGACGTGGATATGACGGCCTTTGACAAAACAATGGCCGTCAACGTGCGAGGTACGGCATTAGCCGTCAAGCATGCAGCTCGAGTCATGGTTGCTAAACAAGTTAAGGGATCCATCATATGCAACGCGAGCATTGAGTCTATTCTTGCTGGGGCAGCCTCGTTGGCCTATGTAGCGTCGAAGCACGCAGTCGTAGGCATTGTGAAAGCGGCGGCGCGCGAGCTAGGACTACACGGTGTCAGGGTGAACGGCGTGTCGCCATATGGCATTGCGACGCCACTCGTATGCAAAGCCTACGGCTGCGATGCCGCTTCGATGGAAGCTGGAATATCTGGAAATGCTCACTTGAAAGGTGTTACGTTGAGCACGGAACATATCGCAAAAGCTGCACTTTTCTTGGCGTCCGATGAATCCGCATACGTTAGCGGTCATAATCTGGCTGTCGATGGCGGCCTCAGTTCTATGTTGAAGCTGAATTACTAAATCCTCTCATTACTGTGCAATGTCATCTTATTAATAAAATAACTGCTAGTAACTTGTAGCATAGCAAGTTTGGTTTGTCTATCCCGTCATATAGGCGTGTTCTGATTTGGTTCAGTTTTTATTAAAAGGAAATTAATACTCTTTCATTTACCTAATAATGTCCTTACATTCACAGATAACTTTCACCTTTAACCAATTTTAACAATTCAAAAGAATGGAAAAAATAAATCGTAACTTCTTTTTATATAGGATGCAAAACTAGTGGAGTAATGACTATTGGGCGATTCGCATAAATCGGGAAAATCTTGCCTCGTCAAGAAAATTGCTAGACTATTGAAGCACGCTGGCTATTTTAGTGGCTCTAAAAAGGTTCATCCAGCATAATTTCGTTCTTGATAACTATTCCACTAGAACCTGCTAGGACCAACTGCATATGGGTAGCACCATTAAGGTTTTGAAAATTTTTCGGTGTTTGATTCAAACCACTAAATAACTTTTAAAGTAACAAAGCATGCTCCATACTCTACATAGCTTATTGATCAATGTCAATGCTTTCAGAATTGCGTTCTCAACGATTAGGGCTAACCGTACCAACAATCCACCAGCAACTATGGAAGACCATGTCTTCATCAAATCAACTGAATTTGCATCCTTTGGATTAAGTCTACAACTATAATCATCTAGATGGTCTAACTACATCAAGTGCTGATCATCACAAAGAAAAGAACCAATTTCACAAGAAAGGATCAGCTGCATTAACAATGTAAAGTGGATTTTTAACTTTACACAACATACTTCCTTGCAACAACATATGCCAACTTTGAGAGAAATATCACACTAAGACTGAAGATCAGAACATGAATGGAACAACCGAAAAGAAGTCTCCATGAAACGATACAATACAGATTTGCTGGCTGCATTTCCCCGCTCTAATATTCCTAGCATAAGTTAGAATATGACTTAAACCAAGGGGACCTGGTCTAGCCTATTACAAGCTTCTTAGTCCATGGATTACCTTCCCAAGAGTAGCTAGCTTTGCCACAATTATGCTCATATTTCGACAGCAGATGGAAATTTAGCAAAACCAGCTATTGGTAGACAACGGAAATGGTTCTCCATTTTATAAGAAGTAATCAGGGGTTCGTCGTGTTACATCCGGTTCTCCCCTTCTTGGAGCTGGATCAAACTGCAATGACATGGTTTTTAATTAATTGACCACATTAGACTTTAGATTTCACAGTTACATTCAAAAATTGCAGCGAGATGTCAGTAGATTTAAGGCTTAATTCTGGGAATATAAGACTCAAAGTTAGATTATAACAAAAGGCATTTCTCAAAGGAGAAAGACGGATAAGCACCTGGATAAACGTGTGCCCTCTGCAGTCGTCAACCTCCAAAATAGAGGCCATGTTTCCACATCGATAACAATAATTTGGTGCACTAAAAATAGTGACAACCTTTTGTTCCTGTGGCAGATGTTACAATCTCAAGGGACTTTCAAAGGAATGGTATCATAAGATGTATAAAAAGGAGGAAGTAATTAAAGTTACATGGCTCCAGTTATATCCCTCCATGACCAGCTGATGAGCTCGAGCTATCAGCTTTAGATTGTTGGTACGGTGAAATTGCTCAGAGATGTCCTGTATTAGAGGCAGGTGCGGCGTTTATTTGTTTGCGAGATGAAAATCTGAAAAAATCCTCAAGAATCTGGATGGAAATAAGAACCCTCAAGTATACAGTAAAAATACCTGCCCAAAAGTGTATCCAGCACCGCGGGGTGACATCCCCCAACCACAACGATCATCTGGGTCTGACCACAAAAGATCGCACATGGCCCCTTCATGGGGGACTTCTTGGACACGGTCAAAACTTCTTACATTATCAAGGGTTTCAATAGATGGAGATAATCCTCCATGCAAACAAAAAATTTCGGATTCAACCTAGAATTTGACATGGGCAACATGGTAAACAAAAGTGTATTCTTGCACTTACAAGAAACATTTATCATGGTAAATGTCCAAGTGCAGTCATAAATATATCAAATGGGTCATCAACAGGCAGTTGTATCTTCCAAAACCACAGAAGCCAATCTGAACAAATGCACTTGCCGGATAGAATGTAGGAAAACTTGGTACAGACGATTAATCTACAGTGAAGTATTCAACCTAGCCATGGCTTCTGATATTGGAATGCAGATGTTGAGCAAACAAGAAGGCATTTTTCCAAAATTAATTCTAAGAATGCATGCCCTTAATAAATCCTCTGCTATTCTTTCCAAAAGAAAAGAGGAAATTCTAACTTGCATTAAATTCCTAAGAAATTAATGTGAACCACAAAGCAGAAGCACCCTGTTGAAGGTTTATTTCCATCCTGCAAATAGTGGAACCTCTTAAATGCAGACATTCCCCCTCGTAATAGATATTTGGATAAACAGTGTCATAAGAAGAGAAAGAAGGAATGCTAAGAGGAACAAGCTCTTAGTCCATCTTCCAAACAACCCACCTCCAGCTACCACCCCACCCCACCCCACCCCCCCAAAAAATCCCAATTTGCTAGATTGTCTGGCTTGAAAAGTCTAGGTTTTGGGCTGCAACTGCCTAGTAATATCTGATCTAAGTTGGTACAATAATTTTCTATTGCTTCCCATGAAGCTCCCTGTTTTATTTGTTTGGCCTTTACAAGTTACTGAAGAATGTATGAGTAAGAGGGTGTTTGGATTCGCTTATTTTAAGTGCTTATTGGCTTTTAAGCACTTTTCTAGTTTTTGTGGTGTTTGGCAATGACAAAAAGTGCTTAAAAGCACTTACGTTTAGGCATGAAAAACACAAAAATAAGCCAAAAGCCAAAAGTTGGGTATTACCAACTTATGGCTTTTAGCTTATAAGCTACTTTTTAAAAGCCAATTCACTCTCTAAGAAAAGTGAAGCAGCTCATTAAGCAGGAGAACATGAAGCAGTGCCTGATAGCTTCAGAAACAACCAAGAAACTAACTCTTTAGACAACAGGAATTAAGGGACATCTTTAAGCAGCTACTGTGTAGATTTAATAGTTTTAGGAAAATTTGATAAGACAATGTAAAAAGCTTAAACTATGAGCTCGGATACAAGGTAATGTTATAGCAGGCTACACATTGCTGTTAAGATAAGATGGTGTAAAAGACTGAAAACAAAATGATTACTAAAGTTTCAAGAGTGATGTTTAACTAACCAATGCTGTCAAAGGGAAATAATCAAATAGATCAGTAAATGTTTTCCAGACATTAGCATTGCCGTACCTGTCAAGAAAACAAAATGATTTACATATCAGCATCAGATGTATACAAGAGGAAGAGAATACACAAATGACCATACCATCAACCAGAGCCACAGAAATCAGCTCTATATATGCAAAATATATGCAGCTAGCTAAAATTAATCAGAATAAATCCTGACAGATAAAGAAGTATCAAACAGGTACAAAAGAGCAAGGACAAAAAAGTCAAACAGCACAATCTTTCTCGCCCCCTCGAAAGCAATTTATATAGATCTGCCTCCTTATGGGCATTAATTCCATTCCCCACTCCACACCCCCAAATATCATGAAAGGGTAACAATTATAAAAACCTTCCACATATAACTTTAGCATACAAGAATGAACATTTTTTTTTTAAATTCCAAGTTCTTATTACCACTTGTAGATGCAAAAGTTACAGTTTGAAAGGAGGGTATAGCCTGGCCTTCTTATAAAAGCTAAGAATTTGACACAGCAAATTCATAAAAAAAGAATGAACAATTAAATGAACTAGTGAGGATAAACTGGAAGCCACTCCTAACTTTAGGAGCTGTATTTAGCTTGCAGCTTTATCAAATAGGTTTATGAGTACTCAACCAGCATTTGACAAATATATATTATATTTCTTAATGCATAGAAACTGTTATAAGAGAAAAATCAATGTATGAGACATAATGCAACAGCAAACACTAAACTTGGTATATGGTAAAGAAGCTTTGTTACGAGTTGAACTCTTTTTTTTACTTATTATCTTACATATTACTATTTCAGATTTTGTCTTCCCCTTTTTCCCAGTAGTTGCTTTCAGTTTCCAGATTTTTCTCTCGGCGATAAATTCTATTTATAGATATCCTGTGCTCGACAAATAAGAGAAGTGTAGAACACCGGACCTTTACATGGTCTGGTGTTCACATGCTTATCTTTGGAATGAAGTCAGCTAAGTTTTACCAAACATTAAGCAACATTAACAGCAAGATAGAATTTACTTGGGACTGGATATAGCACCATAGTCTAAAGAACTCACTTCCGCAAGCATTCATCATAGAATCCATAGACTTGTGTGATCTGCATTAAGGATGTAACATTCAGCAAAAGATTAGCTTAATTTAAAAGAGCACGAGAGTAAAAAAATCCTCGTTAAATTTTCACTATATCCTCAGTCAACAGAAAGCTATGACATCTTCCTCCCATCAGTTTGCCGGTGACCAAGTACTCCTTGAAAATGGAGGAAATTGACACCAAAATGTGATCCAAATACAGGTAAACTGGGCCAGAGTTAGCAAATAACACTTTGAAAATCAAGGTAAATGAAAGCTCAGAAATGCTGGGCTAGGGTTGGAACTCAAGCAATCAATCTACTATGCCTCAATCCCAAATCAAGGTTGGAAGTCAAAGCACCTAGCAGAAATTCTACCAGAAAATTTTGCTAGAAGATATTCATTGGATACAGATATATGGAGTGTAACAAAGATCTTGTGAGAATAGCTTTAATCAGGTGCTACCCAAAAAAATCAATTGTCAAAGTCAACGTCCTGTACATGGCCATTCCTGTCCACAGCCATCAACCCCCAAACCCAAGGAGGGGAGAACTTATATAAAAAGATTGGAGCAAAGAGGGGAAAAAGAAAATCACAACGAAAAATGGAATGAATGATAAGATCTATTATAAAAGATCATGAGGAAACCATCAATGCACCAGTATTAGCTAGAATGGAAGATGAATCATGAACCTATATGTAAGACTGTAAGCTATTCATAAAACTAATTCTAACCAGAAACCTGCTTCAACTCCAGTGAAAAGGATGATTAAACCAGAAAGAAAAATGAAACAATTGGCCCAACAATATTAAACTAAGCAAGAGATCTCGAAAAATAATTTCATTGATACCTGTCGGCTTTCATGATTTCCTCTGAGAATTGTTAATCGCTGAGGATAACGTACTTTCAGAGCTACCAATAGCTGTAAAATCAAGTTTACATGAACTCTTCAGCTACTCAGATTTTAAGCCAAAAGTTATTCAGATAAATGCAGATCTTGACCTAATAAATCAGACGCTATTATAGACAATGAAAAGGTGGAAAGCCCTCAAATGTTTTAAGAGAAAATCAAGAAGACCTATAGGTCACGGGTTCGAGCCATGGAAGCAGTCATTAATGTTTGCATTATCGTAGGTTGTCCACATCACACCCCTTGAGAGCGGTTCCTCGGACCCTGCATGAATGCGGGATGCCTTGTGCACTGGCCTGCCCTTTTAAAATCGAGAAGACATAGAACAATCATATGACATATTCCACATCCAATTTTATTCAGCATCCCTTGACCAGCATTGAGATAATGGAACCTCGGATAGATGATCACATTGAAGGGAGCTAGGGATTATTTAGTATAGTAGTAATTGAAATGAGAGAAGACAAGATAGTTTGTTTTGAACTTTAACTAAAAGAAGGAAAAAAGCAAGTGAAGGTATTATTCTGTTTTTGTTTTTTAATTTTTAAACTGCTTACTACACCCTACATGAGTACTCTACATGGTCAAAAACTTATGTAAAGGAAAATCTCAACATTACATGATTCCAGCAGAATCCTTTACCACCACCAATTCAAATGAATAAATACATTAGTCTCCCCATATATATTTATATGGAGAAACTATTACTACATTTGGAATCTCACGTGAAATTATATGTAACAAATGCAACATATTAAGACATTCTTTATTTACTTACAGTAACAGTTTCGACTGAATAGTATCCACGGTCGACGTAATCACCCATAAACAGATAATTTGTATCTGGACACTGCCAATAAGAAAATTAAACTGAAATAAGAACATGATCAGGTACGTAATAAATGCATTAGACATAATAAAGGTATCATGAAAATTACATGGATAAAATCCGTCTATGAGAATGATTATGTTCAGAAACTAGTCAATGGAAAGTCACAAGTTTTTATTTTACCTAGTTAGCTTTATATATCCACGAGAGAGAGAAAGAGATCAAACCTTTCTTTTCCTCTTGGGCTCACATTAATTATTTCAACAAAGGTGAAGCTTATCATATATTTGTGTCTAATTATTTCCACTCAACCAAACAAATGAAAGAAAAAATCTTTCTTTCACATCCTCCCCCATCCCCCCTTACTTTTTCTTTAATAGCGGTGGTGTTCAGACTAGCTTGTGTCCACCTGTTACCTCGCACCAAAAAACCCACCAAGGTTTAGGCAGATGCGAACTCAATTGGGAATCCCCATCCACTTTGCTTTGCTTTTTCTAACTTCCCTTAGTTTTCAAAGAAAACAAGCCAGATCATGCAACTAAGTGCCTAAAGTTTGACACCATTCGGATGGGTGATTTTCACATGCACTTACCTTCTTATTTTCCAGAATTGTGAAAAGCGGTCGCTTCCTCGCTTAAAGCGAGAAGCGAGGCGACCCACTCACCGTTTCTGCTATCTGAACCGTAGCGACGATGCGAAGCGAGGCGACTGAGCGCTTCTCTGTTTTAAAGGGCTACCTAATTAAAATAGTTGTTCTTTTATTAAAACATATCGACCAGCACTCCAGCAGCAACAGAGAAAGAAAGAGGCGACTAGGGTTCCAAGTTTTCTACACTTTTCAACTTCAAGATCATCTCCAGGTATGTGATTTCTTCTTCTTCCTCTTTGTCTTTCACTGTTTCAGCGTCCAAATAGCAGCGAAATGTTGGCGAATTTTTTTTCCCTTCCGTTCTTTTTCATTCTTCTTCTTCATTTTCTTGCACTGTTTTTTCATTTGAAATGCTGCCCATTTTTTACTAGAATGGTATACTACCCTTCCTCTTATTTTTATATCCTTTATTCTTAGTTCTTATTGCCCTTCCCTTCAGTATTTATTTTAATTTTTTTTAAACTCCGCTTCACTCAAAAAAGCGAGCGCTTCGCTTCTCGCTTTAAGCGAAAAGGGGGTTGCCGCTTTTCCTTGCTTCACGCTCTTCACAACACTGTTATTTTCCAATTATTTCTTCAAGTAAGAAAAGGAGAGAGAATAAGATTCTCTAAACTCATCCAGAAGGATCTTATAACCTAGTTATCCACGACTATTTTTGTCTCCATAATAAAAGAAAACAAACGACGGTACGTCTCTGTAACTTCCCATGCATAAATGCAGTGGCCAGCAAAGTCAAGCCACTAATAAGTACAAATGAGCTTGAAATGAAATTGATGAAGTATTCAAACAGCACGTGTTGCTATTGCTAGCTAGATTCATACTAGAAAGGTAAACCAATAAATGCCTAATATCCATCACGTTTTATTACCAAATCATAGAAGAAAATCTCATGGTACAAACATAAGAAGACAGCCATTTAACAATGCAAACATAGATGCTGTAATACTGTAAATTAACCACCTGCCGCCTCCAATTTAATAGTGTTTCGTGAGAGAGATTTCTATTCTTAAGATGAACTAATTGCATCTTGACACTCAAATTAGTTTTTCCCTTTCTGTGTGCAAGTTGGCCTGGACACCACGGTTATATAAAAAAAAGTAGACATATAATCTTTTCCTTTTTATTCCTACATTTTTTTCTTATACCTACATAAACAAATGCCTTTATCCACCATCCACAGAAAATTAGTGATAAAGGTGTCTACACCAAGAAGAAATTAGCAATTACCTGTCCACCAATCCTAAAAAGCTCGGCGAGATCATGAAATTGTCCATGGATATCACCACATATAGTCACAGGGCTTTTTACTGGCTGCAAAACAAAAAATAAGAACAAATCAAAATCAGACTAAAGAGGGCAGCCCGGTGCACTAAACTCCCGCTATGCGCGGGGCCCGGGAAGGGCCGAACCACAAGGGTCTATCGTAAATAAGAACAAATCAAAATCAGGCCAAAGAGTAAATACATAATCTCATGAAAACGGAAGACATAAATTTATAGCTAATATAAGCAGATCAGTGCATCATACAGATACGCAGTAAGAGTACTCTTTGTCACAAGGGGAAGAATCACTAGTCATCACTTCGATCTTGAAATAAAAGAAGGCAAAAAGGAGAAAAGCGAGCACAAACCGTGGGACTTTTTATAACTAGTAAAGACAAAAAAGTGCATCTATTTGCACTGAACTGTAACTGCCATATAACTGAAATAGATATAACTTTTCAAAAAGACGGGGAAAAGAGCAGTGAGAAGAGCCTACATCTTGGTAGAAATTTTCGAACACACAGTACAAAGCAACAGAAAATCTTTGAGCATGTTAAAGTTTATACCTGAACATTACTTTCTTCCATTAGTATCTCTTTGGCCTTCTCGCATAATGCTCTAACCTAAATCAGAGCACACGAGAGATTAGCTGTGAATACATACACTAACACCAAATAGAAAATAAAGAAACAATGCATGAAACATCATATCCAAAGAGATAATTTGAAATCAATTGAGCTTCATGGTCAGTCTAATATCACGAGCTTATTCCAGAAACCCCACACTGGAATAACTGCAAGCTCCCCGAAAGAGAATATTGGAATATAGCAAGCAGAACTTTGGCAACTTGAGAAACCAAACAACACTCACGAGTGGACTAAATCAATTAAAAAAATGTTTGAAACTTCTACCCTTTGTGAAACTTCAGACAGTGCTTTGCCAAACATCAAAGGAATAGACAACTATTACTCAAATGTAATAAAAAGTATTACATTGCGTAGAAAGCAGAACATATATATCATTTTTACAGAAAAGAATTTGCTTCCTTTACAAACTCAACTCAGAATTTGCCAAAAAGGATGAATTTTTAAAAAGAATATTTAACATTAAACGACTCACAACAAGTTCAGAGTTCAATGAGTATATAAAGAAATCTCAAGAATCCAATATATATTCTGAAGTATCAGCAAATACGTTATATTAATCCTTTATAAATAATATTGATCCAAGAAAAGATTTCTTTTTCTTAAAACAAACAGCAAGAGGATATAAAGAAAATAAATACCATCTCAGATCCAGAAATGAAAAAATGTGTAAATAAAGAAAAGAAAGAAGTAAATACATCAGGCTCAGAGAGAGGCTTGCACTGCATTAGCTGAGAAATCTGCTCATCCAGATTACCCTGTGTGCTCGCTGCTACCAGATCCGAAGAACTCATTTTCTACAACTCAAAATTTCAACTACAAGAATTAAGAACCTTTTTTTCCAATATATTTCTTCAATAAATTTTGTGAATATTTTTTCCGCAACCCACAAAAGCCCTTTATTTTTCTTTCTTTCTTTTCCTCGTGGGAAAGAAGAAGAAGAAGAAGAAGAAGAAGAAGAAGAAGAGGAGGAGAAATGAAAGAGAAAGCCCTCGAAATTTGTCGATCTACTCTTTATCGACTTTATGAAAATTTGATTTTATTTATTTATTTGAAATTTTCGATGATTCGATCTGCTACGTACTGAGTCTAGAGATTATAAAAAAAGAAAGAGGAAACAAACAAAATGGAAACAGCGATTTTGAAAAGAAATGAATAATGGAGCAAGGAAAGGAAAAATAACAGACTATTTGAGGTGGAACGGAGCTTGAAGAAAAAAAGGTTTTATGATTATTCAATTATTTAGTATTTATTTCGCTCAATTGTTATTATGTTAGAAAATTAATGAAGTAAATTTCTTTTAGAGTGCATGTGCGGCCTAGTTTCTAAATTTATTTATTTTGAAACGATTATTGTCAAATGAAACTTCAGAAGAAAATATTTTTATATTGTAGCATATTGTGTTTGATCAAAACATTCGAAAAATAATTTTGCTAATATTATAGAAATAATTTTGGTTTGGCTGATCTTTTTAAAATAAGTGATTTTGAGCGTCAAATAAAAAAAAAAAGTTTAAGCAAAGATCCACTTTAATTACTTAAATATATTTGAAGTATTTATTATGAGAAACTTTAACTAATTTAAATTTCGTTAATTCAAAAATAAAAAAATAGAGGAATGGAGTATGTTTACGGGACCTTCATCATAAATTTTATGTTATTGATATTGCATGATATTAGGGGTCGTTGGTTAGAATTATGCAAGTATTAGTTATGGAGGAATAAGTAATGCAGGAATTACTTATGCAAATATTAGCTATACATGGATTTGTTACGCATGAATTATTTTTCTTTTCAATATAAATTTTAAAGTAAAATACTTATTTACTGATTTTGTCTCGACTAGATTAAGAAAATAAAAAGCCTAGCAGTGAAGCATCAATATCTCCATGCTTGTTCTCCAAAGGGTTTGATACAAATCAATCTATAGAAGGAAGCCTTTATGTGTAAAATGATAAGGGTAAATTTGTCATTTCAATATTTTATTCATGTATTACTAATACATGTATTAATTAATCCATCTTCTACCTCGCATAAAATAATACATAGATTGACTCATAACTTATACATGTATTATTTTATGTAGAATTGAAAAATGACAACCAAATATGGTATTAATTGCTGAATTTTGTATAAAATAACTAATGGCTACCAAATATTGCATAAGTTGTGTTGCCCCAATACATGGATGACTTTTCTACTAACCAGCTACCAAATGACCGCTTACGGGTCATTTGGTTTGAATACGACATATGCCGGGATAAGTTATGTTAGGATTAGTTATGATGGGATTAGTTATCATGGTATTGTTTTTTATCCACTGTTTGGTATGTTGTGTTAAAAATGACAATTGTATAATTCTTAAGAAGAAGGTATAAGTTATTCCCGCACTAATTACCACATCCTCTACAAGGTATAAGTTATTCATGTACTAGTTTTAATCCCGGAATAACTTATACGAGGTTTGCTAACCAAACAAAATATTAAGGTGATATTAAATTTTTATACCAATATTATACTTTCTTATACCTCATACCAAACGACCCTTTAGTGTTTGTTCATACTATGGAGATAACTTTGTAAATATAAATTTTGGCAAGTATAACTTTTGTTTTTATTTTAAAAAGTTAGCTTTTTCGGCTTCTTCGTAAACAACCCCCCCCCCCCCCCCCCCCCCTCCCCCAGTACTCTACTCAGCTTATTTAATTTACTAGGTTCAGAATCTATTATCTAATTTATTAATTTAGTGAATTTTTAACACACATATACTGAATTTTTAACACACAACGGGGAATTCTGGACTGTTCTGATTTTCAAGAAGTTGCAATGTTGCTATAGTCTATAGACCTCATAAGTTTCTTGAAAGCTAGAGATACGATCAAAAGTTCAGTGACATTTGTTGGCAAACGAATGGGTTCACTCACTTTCTTTCCATGCAAAGCCAATCTACTAGTAGGTATTATTATTTATTACTGATAGTTTCCGGTTACATGTCTCTTTATCGGTGTATATTGATCAGGTTGGTCCGATTTTTATCAAAATTAAACCAAATTAACTATATCAGTTTGGGTTAGTTCGGTTTTGTCAGGTTTTTTGGGTTTTCGGATTTTTTTGTTATATGACTATTATTCTAATTTTACTTTGTTAAAGTTATAGATATAGTCTTGATTAGTGAATATATATTTAGTAAATATTAGAAAAATTGACAAACATATGATCTATTAAAATATTCTAATGGGAGAATTTTTTTAGTAACAAATGATAGTTACATTTTTCGTTAATGTACGTTTTCAAGGTTAACACATGATAGGATCCCAAATATTTGTATATTTTTAAAGAAAATTTAATATAAAGTCATAAAAACGTATATAAAAATTAAATATTTATATGTCGGTTTGGTTCGAGATTTTTTTACTCAATATCAAACCAAGTCAAACCAAACCTAATCGGGTTTCTTAATCGATTTGGTTCGATTTCTCGGTTTGATACGATTTTTCAATTCGGTTTTAACACCTCTTATTACACGGTGTATTTTCTTTCCTTTGCATAAATTAGTACTTTCTCCACTTTTTGCAAAATTTATTAGTTTTATATTATTAACGAAAGAGTTGTACCTAAACCAAACATCTCCACTCCTTTTCTTTTCCTTGTGGTGTATAATTTGTAGTATCATAGTATTGATGTGGTGGACCAAATAGGAAAAGGACTCTATGCACTAATTGCAAATTTATTAGTTTGCCTATCTTTGATGGGTTGATGATGATAGATGGGGATTTTTCCTTAGCAATGGGGCAAATAAATCATATGGTGGAGCTGGAGCTAGCTGCTTCACGAAATTTTTTAAAAAAAATATAGCATATAAGATTTTAGAAATCTTCTACAACTAGTTATAGTAGGTCAAGTTACACATGTTTAGTTTATAGGCTTCATGCATAACTTCGCCTCTCCACCTCCTCCGAACACCACACAAGGAGAAAGAACTCTTACCTCCCACGTTGGTGTAGTACATTTTCATCCTCAAACTTTCCAATCCTTAGCTCACGCTACCAACTTTATCCCATGTATCATTTTTTACCATCTTCCTTCCCGTGCAACGCCTACAAGGGAGAAAAATCCACACCACCTCCATTATATTGAGGTAGGAGAAGCAAACTGGCGGGTCAGGTCGGATATGGTTCGGGTTGAAAACGAGTAATGAAGAAACGGATAATATGGATAACCATATTATCCATGACTTCTTGCATATGATCATTTTTGGGAGACTTCTTAGTCTTCCTAACTTGGTGTATGCTCTTTTGCCGTAGTAGATTGTAGGGATTATACAAGACACCCCTTTGCGGAAAAAATACACTGTAGCTAGGTAAAAAAATAAATTATATGTATATATACTATGTATTGACTCCCCTTAATATCCTGAGAGGTTTACATTTATATATTTTGACACCTCTTCAAGAAAATTCTGGCTCCGCCACTGGTGAGGTCAAAACTCGAAAGCATTTTTGGCTTATGAATTAGGAGTTCTAAAGCTTGACATGCTGATTGCATCCTTCTGTAGGAGCTGGAAAGAATTTTCACTCTTGAAAGGTAACATTGTTACTTTAATTATTTTCTCTGTTGCTGCATTTAAATGGAGAATTTGGTAAGATTGACTTCATTAGTTCATATGTATTGCGATCCCTCAAATTACCTCCTCAATATTCAGATATTCTAATCATTGTATTACTGAATAATGAATAAACAAAAGAGCAGATATAACACAAGCCAGAACAAGAAAGCTCTCGTAATTCAATCATGTTACTGATCTTCAAGAGTTATTACAGCATTGAAACCTTAAACTCTGTACATTTTTGACAGCTTAAGTTCAAGCCTACATTTCCACAAATCATTGAACTGATAATAGATCCGAATCTATACAAATGATTTGTTGTTAAGGGATCCTAATTAGGTTCAAAAAAAGATACTGAGGAGAGTACAAATGGAGTTAATGTTCTGTATAATCTTGAGCTAACTGGTATCTGCAGAAATATTCATCTGTATAAAACAATACCTAACAGCAGCAAGGCTTGAATACCTTTCTTTAACTTATGACTGATTATTAGTTCAACAGCTCTTTAGGTGTTAACCCAGTAGAGGTTCCTCCAGAGGTTTCAATGTGGGTGTCTGGAGGTCCATACTGGAGGTGACTATCACCCCAAGTAGTGCACAAACCGCTGGAACGAGACCTAGTGCGTACCGATTGAGGGAGAATAATGGGCATCCCGTACTGCAGTTGTGCAGTTCCGGAGAGGATTCTGCATAAAAAGGTGACAGTTGCCAAAGTAAATAAAGAGTTATCTGATGAAAGGAAACTACAAAAAATCTAAGTAATAAAGAAAAGTGAAATGAATTCCGTACCCTATTTTATAGATTGCTTAACAGAAACTTTATTGTAACAAGTCTATAGTAAAGTAAAAGGATCTCTTCTAGAGGTTATTACAAAGGAATCACGAAAATAAGAGGGTGAAGCAACAAGTTCTTGGCTGATAAAAAGGCGAAACTGTTAACTACCTAACTCTGTTAATGAACTTAAGGTGGAGCTAATTCATTAGTTTTCCACAACGCTCAGTAATGGATGTTGAAGAATTAGAACGACTACACATAGAAGCTGGCCATTAAACAAGATAACAGAGAAATACAGGAGCAAATGCTTACTCTGATATGACTCGAGAATGAACAAAGCCAACCCACATATCATTTTATCCAGAAAACTCAATGATCCGTATACAAAAGCACAGCCATTTAGATCTCGGCCAACCAAGACACTTTGCATGCCCACTCCAGTCACCTGTTAAGTCATATAGGAAAGAGGTGCACGTGAAGATTGTAACTGTAGGCTTTCTGATCATATTGCATGTTTTACAACTAATCAAGCATTTTAAATCATTATTTCTTCCAATCCATGTCACAGCAAATAGCCTGGCTTCCTCATGGAATAACAGAAACTACATACATGTATGCACTTGGCTTTTTTGAGAATGTGAGGAATATATACATGTATGCAAGGCTTAATGTAACTGAACATAATTCCACAACTCAGAATATTATTGCCCACTGTTCAGTTAAACAAGTCCATGGTTAGTTAAGAACTTCATAGATACTCAATGAGTCTTAAATGTTAAGCGAAAACCACAAGAAATGGCTAGACCTCCTTTGTGAAAAGAGTGTCATTAAGAAATAAATGGAAAATTGTCCTATTTAAGGAGATAAGTATTTCCACATATATAAGGTCACAATTTAATTAACTCACAGTAAGTCCATCAATGCTTAAAGGAGTATTTGGTCCATAAAAATTTATCATAAAGGAATTTTGTGCTTAAAGATAGCCCGAGCTGTTCCAAAATGGTTTTGTATCATGCTTTGATTAGAAATTGATGACCATCTAGAAATTGATATGGTACAACAGGATAAAGTGCTAAAATAAAGTTTCAAGACTCAAGATTCAAAGTTAGCTCACAGAATATTAACCGTACCATTATCAAGGCATTTGCTATGCCAATCAATACCGACAAGATATACATAAGGGCATTCATGTTTCTTGGAAGCAGGAGTATTCCTGTGCCACAAAGTACCCAAAGGAGACCTCCAGCAGTATAAAAGCCCTTCAATCGCTGGCTTGTCCACGTAATCTCCTGCATATAACACAACTATAAGGGAAACAAAAGAGGCAAAAAAAAAAGGCTTTGGAAAATTCAGAGATAGAACTGACAAAAAAGTTCTGTTTTATATGGCACCTGTAGCAGGACAGATACAACGAAACTGCAGATATAAATGATTGCAGGGACCTATCCACACCAATTAAGAACAGGAACAAGAGTTAGTACTATATTTCTTCCCTTGCCAGTTCCTAAATATCAAGAGTTAGTGATAACTTGGTTGGGATACCAAAGCTTTTGAAGACTGACTCATCTGCAGGTCATTGATCACATAGAAAGCAAGAAAGGCCTGCAACCCAAACAATTCCAAGAACTGAATCGGTTAAATCCATTTCAGTTTTCTGATATCTATCCAAAAGGGCCAAATCCAAAACAAATAATATTTACCTGGGAGACATTAGTCACAAGTCTGGTAAGCAAGTAAACAAGAGCAACTTGGTGATATAAGATCTTCTTAAACCAATACATCCAAGAAATTCTAACATAACCTTTGACACGAGCTTCTAAATTCAACCTGGCCAAGAAAGGCATATAATAGTGATTAACATCTAAGCAGAGAATTATCAAGAACTTGCCCTTATATTCAAACTCACTTGTTCTCCCATTCCAAAATTAGCATAATTGTCATTTTCTTTTCTGAAAGTACATAACCTAACTTCTTCTTCTGGGATGGAATATTATTTTTCAGCTGGGTTTTTCACAAATGAAGCTATATTTAATGGAGGAGGAAGAAAAGCTGAGCTGTATGCATAATCTGGTTAGTGGTTAGCTCCATCAAAATTCTCAAATAAAGTGATTTTATCTCCAGTTCATCCAAGCAATGAAATAATAGCAAACAACTACATTTCCTTGAAAATCAGTCCCAGAAAATAATGCAGCCAATAAATTCAGTCAAAAGAGAGAAAATAAGACATGTGCAGACCTTGGCTCTCTGGTTCCAAGATGAAACACGCCCACAAAGCAGCTTCCAACAAAAATTGATATATATGCAATCCAGCGATACTGCATATTCAAAAAGTAATGAGAACAAGCCAAAAGAAAATTTAGAGTAAACAGAACAGCCACTGAAAGATAACATACCTGATTTTCTATAGCAGCAGCTGTACCTGCTCCGACGACATTGAAAACGGCAAAAGCAACTGCATATAAGCTAAGGTTTGCAATCTTCAAATTCACCAGAACAAACCAAAAGTTAATGATTCTCACATGTGCAAGGAAATATAGCATGACGTCATGGAGGAGATTACCAACCATTGTAAAGGCATTGCGACAACTAGCTAAAACTACTCTGCTCGTCGAGTTCAGTGTAATGCAGTTCACCATCGACCTACAGCAAGCATCAAATATTCTGTTACCAACTTCCAAAGAACTATCAGCTAATGTTTGGGTTATACTTGGTGAAATTTCATAAGGTGTTCATGTGCTTAGAAATTTAAAGTGATTCTTCAAGTTATTTACAGTTTAATTATTTACCTACATCGAGAAATTCGAGAAAATTTTAGCATGTTGGCAGAGCAATTACTTGTCAAAAGATGGTAATCGCATGATTATTATCAGGATCCTATGTAGCTGCAGTGGGCAAAAGTGATGACCATTCCAGCTGGAGGATAGAAGAGTGATAACTTCCACAATCAAAGACGATCTCCTTGGGTTTAGTGGCATAAGGGTCCACGATATAGCTTCATTAAAAAAGGATGTGTGGTTTTGAGGACATTTGAGTGAAAGAAGGGAGTTCTGGAGGAGGATCAAAGGAGATAAATATGGAATGGAATGTTAGTATTGAAGAATGAACGTATGGTTGTCCTTATAACACTGTTCTTTGAGAGGAAATAATAAAGGGACGGGCAGACATGCATGAAAAATATTGAAATAAAAATAGCGAGGGGGAAAGGTTTTCATTAGGGAATACAAATGGTATTGTTAAAGGAGTCCAGAGCAAGTTATGTTTACCAAGATCTATACAGTTTTCTATCCAACCAATCAGGAAGCTGTTGTAGGGGAAATAGGGAAGAGCATATCACAGACCAAGCCCATGGTACATCTTGTCCGCTTTGTCTTAACAAGCTCAAAGCTTTGTCCCTTGGACAACCCATATAGAGCCCGAAAGTGCGTGTACCATGTGAACATGTTCTCTGTATTATATAACCCTTCATTTTTCTCTCCCGTTCTGATATGGGATTTTCCTAAGATGTCATACTACACCCCCTCTTCGGACGTTTGCTAAAGTAGAAGCCTATCAGTCCTTTTCCTTGACCAATCTTCTGTCATGGCCATCACATACACCCCCTTTAGTGACTCAACGTCCTCGCTGAGGTTTGTCCCACCATCGTATTGCTGGAATCCGACTCTGATACTGTATTTGTTAGCACAGTCCACTAGTTATACTGTCCATTTTGGGCCTAGACCAGCACGGCTTTAAACACATCATTGTGGTCTAAGGCTTGCTTGCTTATATATCTAGCCTCTCTAATGTATTTTGCCAATGATGAATTTTGCCTAGGGTGTTACAGAGCAGTACGGGGAATTTTGGAAGCGTACAATTTAGAGTTGCTGCCAGGGATTGGCCGATGGAGAAGCTGGAGGAATTTCAAACTTGTTATATTCATCAAGCTTGAAGCCCATGGCAGAACCCTGTCATTCTCATGGAAATATTACTATCCAGTCCTCTCATTTACTGCAGCAAGGGGAGAGGAGAGTTTTCTTCTTCAACAGCATGGAGAAAGATAACTTTTGGGGTGGAAAGCTGCATGGATTACCATTCTTATTGCTCATAACTTGAGGAGGAGGAGGAGGAGCACAGCCGTTAGTTGGTGTTTTTTACATAAGGGGTTGGGTGACGATGCAGATCATTCACTTAGTCACAGAAAATGTTCCTCAAAATAGCGGATTAACATGCTTGGAAGGTAAGTGGAAAAAAACTTTCAAACATATTAAATAAATTCAGCAAACCACTAACCAGAAATAGAATGACAAGTCTTTATAATGCGCGGCACAGTAGTATTGTAACATTTAGCAGAAGAAGATAGGTAAGAGCAGACAATTACATATGTGATACTTGAGTAGCAGCCCATCCCACATTGAAGATTGCAGCAAACACACTGTAACCGATAGTTTGCAGCATAGCCGAATCGGAACCAATTAGTTTGCAAGGCAAGCAACCTCCAAAAACTGAAGAAAATGAGACACCAACCAAGACAGATCCTGCAAGATGCCATACTTTGAAATGCCCAAACCTGTCTATCTATCATGTAAAATGACAAATGTTAGTTAGAAGGATAAATTTAATGTGGATAAAAAACTATGTGCTACTAGCATGGGATTGAGGCGTAGTTGTTATTATTTTTGTAAAAAAATTATGTGCTGATCTTATATCAACATTTACTTATTGCATTTAACCAATCAATGTGTTACAAGAAAATTACTGCATAAACCATATATTTAAATACTCATAAAAGAAAAACTATACATTTTATAACGGATAAGTATAAGCTTAGATGAGAAAAAAGTGAAAATGGCAGAGCATGTTCTCATTCAGCAATGACTTCATGATCTCTCTTAGGAAGTGAAATTGGAAATATCTGAACATGTTTTTCTTATGTCCTCTCCCCCGTTATCTGGAAAACTACAAGTTGATGCTTTGAAGCGGCTAGGTAGTCAAAGTTCGCAAAATTTGCATATATTTGAATTTAAATTTGGATTTTGAGCTAAGTGTATATCAAAGATGTTCTGCATATAGATTTGTGCAATACATGTGTTATAGCAAGTGACGGAGTTTGGTTAATACAGCAAAGTTTTAAAAAAGTGTGAAAAAGGAAGTGAATATAAATAAATTATTAAGTTGATGCTCTAAGATAAGGTAGTAGTTATGTTATTGAGAGATACCAGTTCACCAGCAAATACAGTGGTCAATCCATCTGCAACTTGACCTGAGAGCATTACAACTGCAGCATCACTGAGAAACAAACAAGGCACACATGAGCACACAACCAACAACTTCGCAACCTAAGGTCTGCTGAAGCTTTACCCTTTTTCTTTAAGTTTATTGAGGAGAGGGGTGAAGGGTACTGAAATGTGAGGGATGCAGGAGTGCAGAAGTCACATGCTTGACAAATTGTGGAGGCTGAAATAATGGCCAACATGAATGGGGTAAATCGGGAATGAAATTCCACTATTGGACTTAAGAGTCCAGCGGCGCCCTTTAAGTCTGGATTGCATTACCAACCGGTATCTCTTAGCAGTTTTGGCTACAGATACACCTTACGATGTTTGTGTCCATAAAATGAAACCGGTGTTTCTAATTTGACTAACTAGAAGCTAAGCTCCTATCAGGTTTGGCCACTCCACTAAACTCATAACATTCATGCTACACACTCTAAAAGAAGTATATAAAATTGTGGGAAGCATTAACTTAAAATTTGCAAAAAAAGGTGCGCAGCAGACATTAGATAGCTATCAGCAGCCAAGCTAGATCACGATAAAGTAAAAGTAGTACAAATTAGTTTAGAAACGCAAGAAGCGCAAGGGCACAATTCCTTTTTTCATAATGCTAAATCGATCATTGGAAGACGCGTGCTTACTAGCATACCTAACAGCAAGAAAATGAGAAACGAACCTTGGGGATAATCCAATATCTGTCAGAAAAACTAAGAGATAAGTGAACCAACAGGCTGATGTTATGTCGTTGAGCATGTGCCCAACACCGTAATAAAACACTGAACACCTTCCAAGGGGTTCTGTACATGATTCGTCATCCTGATTATGATTAACCATTATGTTATATAAGTTTCGGCAGTGGTTTGGTGAATAGGAAACCTGCAATCCAACAAATGAGGCTTCAAATGCAAAATTACAATGTATAAGAATGAACACTGTAAAAATGACTTTAAATTCCCTCAGAGCAGACATGACTTAACACACACAATATCCAGTGAGAAAATCGAACCATACAGCAAAAACCAACAAAAAAAAAGTAATGAATGGGGATGCAGTATACACAACATTATCACTCATGTGCTAACAGGAACTTTATATCTTACTTGCAATCTTACGCAAGTATAATACTAAACACATCTTGTCCGAGGTAGACGGTTACATATTTCACAGTATAAACACCAAATACAGCATAACCTATAAACTAACAACGCACAATAAGTGAAGACTTCAAATAACTGAACCACCTCAGATGCATGATGGAGACACAAGTATCTTGCATAAAAGCCACATCAAAGAAGGGTATATCAGATAGTGAATTCATAGCCAATGTCAGACACTTCCTTATTCTTAGTAATAGTGGATATTTAGGTGAAATACCTTACTCTAATAGACATCTATTAGCTCTTGAATTAGACCAGATATCCCTGATTGTTTTTAAGTGATGTAATGTTGACATTTTGAAAACTGCATTTATACATCTATCATAGCTTTTCTCCTTTCCTTCCATCAGGACAAGAGCAATTATGACTAAATTTAATGCTAATAATCATCTATTTACTCTCAGAAATCCTTGCTTATAAGGATCAATGACTACTTGTACTCCCTTAAAGACCACTCATGAAGTCATGAAAATTCACTTTAACTAGTAGTACATGCTTATACATTGCTTGAAATTTTAACCAACTGCTTATAAATATCCTCCTATACTAGTCATGACTTGATGCAGAGAAAACAGCTAGATTAGCCCAAATCCTTATTCTATTGAAAACACTTGGGATCAAGAAATCAGTCCTTCTAGTAAACCCATCTCTGCCAAAAACCAGAAAGGTGAACCTCTCTACATGTTCATCTTAATCACTCCCAAGAACAAAATGAAACAAGAAAATAGAATCAAAGGTCCACCTAAGATGGTCTAAAACCAAAAAAGGTTCCAACCCATGAAAGCTTAAGCAAAATTAACTCCCCATAATTCATTTAAAATACAACAAAAAACAGCTCTGGAACAGATTTTGACGAAATTGAAAGAAAAATGTAAAATTTAAACCTGGGTGTGAACTGAAAGCTATGAAGAAGAACCCATGATTTATACAAAGAGAAGAAGAAACTAATCTTGGATCAACAGGAATGGAGAAAAACAGAATTATACTTTCTTGTAATACAAACCAATCAAAAAAGTAAAGAACAGTTTCTGAGTATGTAACGTGAATTAGACGCACCCCTTTTGTTGTTTTCCGTTAGTAGTAGTATTTTGCTTCTTCCTTCACTGCCACCGTTTTTCCACCACTAAATTGAAAGCAGCCTCCTTTCACATATCTTTTTGTTCAAAATAGCAATAAAAAAAGATGGTATCTTTTCAGGCTTCTTCTAAATCTTCTTTCCACCACTGACTGACAGTGAGAGAATTTTCTTTTGTCCTTTTCCATTCTTTCTTTCTTTATTTAGGTTTAAGAAGATATTAAGCTCTGAAATGAATTGGGATTGTGCATTTTTCTTGCGTCATGACATTGTTTTTGTCAATTTCATGTGGGGGCCCTTCCTTTAACCGCCGAATCTTGGTATCCGAAAAAACAGAAAGAAATAAATTAGAATCTTAAACCTGTTATTAATTATATATTATATTATAAATGTTCATTTAGTACTTTGTTATAAATAAGTTTTTTGAAGAAGCTATCTATATAGCACGCCATTGTAAATATATTTATCTATTTAGTATTCTATTGAAAATAAACTTCCTGAAGAAACTTATCATTTCGATACTCTGTTATGGATAAATACGAAGGTATGAACTTATCTTTTTCTAAATTATGTCAAATCTTTCTAAACTTGAATTTGTAGCCCTGGATATATCGGGCAAAAGCTACATGTCTTGGGTGCTTGATGCTGAAATTCATCTTGATGTGATGGGTCTAGCAGACACCATCAAGGACAAAAATCAAGTATCAAACCAAGACCGTGCCAAAGCAATGATATTCCTACGCCATCACCTTGATGATGGCCTGAAAATGGAATATCTTACTGTTAAAGATCCAGTCATACTGTGGAATAATTTGAAAGATAGATATGACCACCTGAAGATTGTCGTTCTTCCACAGGCACGTTATGACTGGACTCATTTAAGGCTATAAGATTTTAAATCTATCAGTGAGTATAATTCTGCTATGTTCAGGATTATTTCCCAATTGAAATTATGTGGTGATAATATTACTGATCATGATATGTTGGAGAAAACTTTCACCACTTTTCATGCCTCGAATATGCTCTTGCAGCTGTTGGGTTTTAAGCTTGGTAAAGCTTAATTTTAAGTTTGGTGTAGCTTAAAGAGGGTGAATGGAAAATGGAGGGAAAATGGAATATTTGAGTTTCCCTCCTTGGCAAAGGGACATTGTCCCATATTGGAGGAAGAAAAGACTTTTGATGGGTATATATTCAATTGCTCTTCTTCTGACTCTTAAAGAGTTGAGAAGAAGGCAAGTCTCGCGCTGTCGTTGTCGTCGCACGCTCGGCTTCGGCTTCGGATTTGGTCAAAGATTGATTGATTAATCTTTTTGGACAAAATTCATTTCAAATTATTTAATTAATTAACGAAAATTCAATTCAGAATAATCCATGACCCGCGACCCAGTCTGGTCCGGTCCGTTTTTCTTTCTCGGATTATTTTAAATCCATTTTTTAATTTTCCCGCAATATTCCCACATGTTCCAACAGTTATGGCTGTTCTGAAAGGTTGCAAATCTTTTCAGAATCAGTGAAAAATGGTCTATAAATATGCCTTGAATCCCAGAATTTTTACTTACTAAATTTTCTAATTATCTTATTCTTCTTCTGCACAATAATTTTCAGTGTGTTTTACAGCCTTAGAGTGGTTCGCTGTTACATCGGCGTTTTTGGTACCAACATGCTAGTGAGTTAAATCGTTCTATCCTGGGAGGATGATATTCCAACACCTCGGGTACTTGAGGGGAATAGTTTTCTTAAGGACACACTGTGCATTCAGTGGGCTCGATTTATTCCTATACTGGTTTTTCAGAATTTATTTCGTTAAACTAGTGTTACTAACTTTCTGTTTCTGTTTCTGTTAATATTTCAGAAAGTTTAATGGTTTAGTTTTTTATTACAGCAATACAGATTAGATAACAATCTTAAGGAAAATCCTTTTTTATTATATTTTATATTATGTTTGTGGAGATTAAAACCTGTGTAGTTTTCTACTCCTTCTGAATTTTACTATTCTGATTTGAAGATATACAAACTTCACCAGAATATTGAAATTCAGAAAACAATTTGAAGAACATAAAAACTTCATCGTTTTCTGTGAAACAGTATATAAAAACTTCGGTTTTTATTTATTATACGTACTGTTTATTTTTAATTACAATATTTTTTATTGTTCTGGTTTTGCCATTAGTTGAACTCTTCTGTTGTTGACAGTGAGAAATGGCAATTGATAACGGAAATACTTCTGCAACTGTTGCAGTAACGATGATAGTCTCGTCAAGCCGAACTGCTGTTCTACCGGCAGAGATACCGGGAAATTTTCTGGAGCCAACTTCAAAGGATGGCAGCAAAGGGTGTTCTTCTGGCTTACCACACTTGGTATGCAGAAATTCACTAGTGAAGAACCTCCAGTGCCTACTGCGAACATGCCGGACAACGAGAAATTCATGACTGTTGAGGCGTGGAAGAAGGCAGATTTTCTTTGCAAAGACTATATCTTAAGTGCTTTAGAGGATGACTTGTACAATGTGTATAGTGCGATGAATACTTCGAAAGAATTATGGGACGCACTTGAGAAGAAGTACAAGACGGAGGATGTATGCTTGAAGAAGTTCGTGATTCCCAAGTTTCTAGACTATAAAATGATAGACAACAAAACTGTGGGAACCCAAGTTCAGGAGCTTCAACTTATTTTTCACGATCTTATTGTTGAAGGTATGGTCGTGAATGAAGCATTTCAAGTGGATGCAATGGTTGAAAAATTGCCTCCTTCGTGGAGAGATTTCAAGAACTATCTTCAGCACAAGCGCAAAGAAATAAAGTTGAAAGATCTTGTGATAAGTTTCAAGATTGAGGAAAACAACAAAACAGCCGAGAAGAAGTCTCGTGGAAATTCAACGATCATGGGAGCTAATATCGTTGA
>ML429146.1:553-23419 GCA_005239525.1 Nicotiana knightiana | reverse complement strand
AAGCACAAGCGCAAAGAAATGAAGTTGGAAGATCTTGTGATTCGTCTCAAGATTGAGGAAGACAACAAAACAGCCGAGAAGAAGTCTCGTGGAAATTCAACGATCATGGGAGCTAATATCGTTGAGTAGACTGCTTCAAAAATTAAGAAGAGGAAGAGGTCTTCTGGACAGACTAAGGAGCAGAACAAAAAAAAATTCAAGGGCAACTGCTACAATTGTGGAAGAGTTAGTCACAAATCCCCTGATTGTCGTCTCCCGAAAAAGGATAAGAAAAAGGGACAAGCCAACATAGTGGAGAAGAATGATGACATTGATGATATTTCTGCAATGATTTTGGAATGCAACCTAGTTGGAAATCCAAAGAAGTGGTGGATTGACTCTGGAGCCACTCGACATGTTTGTGCTGTCAAATAAGCATTTGCGACTTACTCTACTGCTGGTCCCGAAGAAGATATTTCCATGGGAAATAATGCAACAGTCAAGATTGAAAGTTATGGGAAGATATTCCTGAAGATGACTTCCGGTAAGGTGTTAACGCTCAACAACGTTCTTCATGTTCCTACTATTAGGAAGAATTTAGTTTCTACTTTTTTACTTGTGAAGAATGGATTCAAATGTGTATTTGTTTCTGATAAAGTTTTTTTAAGCAAGAATGAAATGTATGTTAGAAAAGGTTATCTCACGGAGGGCCTTTTCAAACTCAATGTAATGGTTGTTGACAGTATGAATAAAATTTCAGCTTCTTCTTATTTATTGGAGTCAAATGATTTATGGCATATTCGTTTAGGACATGTCAATTATAAAACCTTGCGGAAGTTAATTAATTTAGAAGTATTGCCTAAATTCGAGTGTAATAAATCAAAATGCCAAATATGTGTTGAATCTAAGTTTGTAAAACATCCTTATAAGTCTGTTGAAAGGAATTCAAATCCTTTAGACTTTATTCATACTGATATTTGTGATATGAAGTCCACACCATCTCGAGGTGGGAAAAAGTATTTTATTACTTTTATTGACGATTGCACTCGATATTGTTATGTTTATTTGCTTAGTAGTAAGGATGAAGCAATTGAAGCATTTAAGCAATGTTAATAAGGTAATGGAATCAGATAATACTGAATTTTTTAAAAGCATCTATCCGTATAAAACTGAATACAAGTTGTTAAGTGAAAGACCTAAACGACCTCGGGAAGAACCAAAGGAAAATACTCCAAGTGTAGAAGACCAAAGGCATAGCAAACGTCAAAGAACATCTACTTCCTTTGGACCAGATTTTGTGACATTCTTGCTTGAAAATGAATCTCAAACTTTTAAAGCAGCTATGTCGTCTTCTGATTCAGTGTTTTAGAAAGAGGCAGTCAATAGTGAAATTCAATCAATTTTGGATAACCATACATGGGAATTGGTTGATCTTCCTCCGGGAAAAGCCTTTAGTTTCGAAATGGATCTTTAAACGGAAAATGAAAGCTGATGGCACTATTGACAAATATAAGGAAAAACTTGTTGTCAAAGTTTATAGACAAAAGGAAGACCTTAATTACTTTGACACTTACTCGCCAGTAACGAGGATAACATCTATTAGGGTATTATTGGCACTAGCGGCCGTGTATGGTCTTGAAATCCATCAAATGGATGTTAAAACAACTTTCTTAAATGGAGAATTGGAGGAAGAGATTTACATAGAACAAGCTGAGGGTTTTTTGGTTCCTGGTAAAGAAAAGAAAGTGTGCAAACTTGTTAAGTCGCTTTATGGACTTAAACAAGTACCCAAATAATGACATGCAAAATTTGACCAAACAATATTGGCAAGTGGATTTAAAATCNACTTCAAAAGAATGAAGGTGAAAGTGACTCACAACTGGACTATGCAAGAGTATTGGGAAGTTTGATGTATATCATAAATTGTACGCGACCAGATATAGTATGTGCTATTAGAAAACTGAGTCGGTTTACAAGTAATCCCATTCAAATACATTGGATGGCAATGAAACAAGTTTTGGGGTATCTGAAACATACCCAAAATGATGCTTTGCAATATAACAAATATCCCTCCGTGATCGAGGGATATAGTGATGCAAATTGGATCACCGGATCATCTGAAGTTAAACCCACGAGTGATATGTTTTCACAATTGGGGGCGGATCACTGTCTTGGAAATCATCCAAACAAACGTACATCGCCCGTTCTACAACGGAATCTGAATTCATAGCTTTAGATAAGGCCGGTGAAGAAGCTGAATGGCTCCGGAATTTCTTGGAAGATATTCCATTTTGGCCCAAAGCTTTGGTACTTATTTGTATACATTGTGATAGTCAAGCGACAATAGGCAGGGCTGGGAGCGTTATGTATAACGGAAAATCTCGTCATATACGACGGAGACACAATGCCGTTAGACAACTACTCTCTAGTGGTGTTATCACAATTGACTACGTAAATTCAAGAGATAACGTGTCAGATCCACTTACAAAAGGCCTATCAAGAGAGGCACTTGAAATATCATCAAAGGGAATGGGGTTAAGGCCTAGCACAAGTCATCATAACGGTAACTCTACCTACCAGACTTGAAATCCCAAGAGCTAGGTTCAAAGAGATCAAACAAAGTTATGAATGACAGTTCAACATTGTCAAATAACTCAACCCATTCTCGTGATGAAGACAATGTTAAAAAAATCAAGGTAAAGCATTAAGGCTTTTTGATAAGTCAGTAAAGCTTAAAGCTTTTTAATGATTTGCTAAGTCTGGCAGGATATGACCAGATAGTGTGTCTTTAGGGTTACACGTTTAGGAATCACCTATGTGAGTGTGAATTAAGTCGCTTCAAAGGGAATGAAAGTAAAGGTCCATTCTCTAAACACTCATGAAACCAGACAGTGTTCATGGCTGAAACGAACACAACCCTGAGAACCATAGATGGTTAAGGATTGATTGTGTGACTTATGTTGTCTAGGTATACAACAAAGCTCGACGGTTCAAAGATATCAAATCTACCGATTGACCGAGTATATCCGATATAAGTTCACTACGGAAAGTTCAAAGGGAAACCTACTTATCCAGATGCAATTAATTCTTGCATGTAAAACACACACGCGTCCGTGCATTCCTTTATTTTATATCCATTCCCCATTCATGTGGGGGATTGTTGGGTTTTAAGTTTGGTAGAGCTTAATTTTAAGCTTGGTGTAGCTTAAAGAGGGTGAATGAGAAATGGAGGGAAAATGAAATATTTGAGTTTCCCTCCTTGGCAAAGGGACATTGTCCCATATTGGAGGAAGAAAAGAATTTTGATGGGTATATATATTCAATTGCTCTTCTTCTAGCTCTTAAAGATTTGAGAAGAAGGCAAGCATCACGACGTCGTCGCTCGGCTCGGCTTCGCCTTCGGATTTGGTCAAAGATCGATTGATTGATTAATCTTTTTGGACAAAATTCATTTTAAATTATTTAATTAATTAACAAAAATTCAATTCGGAATAACCCATGACCCTCGACCCGGTCCGGTCCGATTCATTTTTCTTTGCCGGATTATTTTAAATCTGTTTTTAATTTTCCCGCAACATTCCCACCTGTTCCAACAACTATGGTTGTTCTGAAAGGTTGCAAACCTTTCCACCATCAGTGCAAAATGGTCTATAAATATGCCTTGAATCCTATAATTTTTACTTACTAAATTTTTTGGTTATCTTCTTCTTCTTCTGAACAATATTTTTCCAGTGTTTTTATAGCCTTCGAGTGGTTCGCTGTTACATCGGCATTTTTGGTACCAACACGCTGGTGAGGTAAATCATTCTATCCTTTGAGGATAATATTCCAACACCTCGGGTACTTGAGGGGAATAATTTCCTTAAGGACACACTGTGAATTCAGTGAGCTCGATTTATTCCTATACTATTTTTTCAGAATTTATTTCGTTAAACTAGTGTTACTAACTTTCTGTTTCTGTTTATATTTCAGAAAGTTTAATGGTTTAGTTGTTTATTACAACAATACATATTGGATAACAACAGCAGCAATATCGAGACATGGGATTCAAAAGGTATTCTGAACTTATCTCACATCTTCTTGTAGCCGAGCAACATAATGGGCTATTAATGAAAAACCATGAAAGCCGACCAATGGCTTCTTGTCCATTCCCTGAAGTGAATGAGACGAACTTCCACCAAGCTAAGCGTGGAAGAGGTCGTAGTCCCAATCGTGGTCATGGCCGTGGTCGGGGAAGAAAATCTAATCATGTAATAATAATAATGCACCAAAGAACCCTCCTAACCACCAGCAGTGAAAAAAGAAGGAACAAAAGCATGAAGCGGTGCAAGCAACAAATGCAGAAAACGCATGTTATAGATGTGGAGGAAAAGGGAACTGGTCACGTACCTGTCATACACCAAAGAACCTGGTTGGGCTTTATCAAGCCTCCCTAAAGAAGACAAATAAAATTTTTTTTTATTTCTGAAGATAATGTTAATTTCATGCATTTGGATGTAGCTGATTACTTTGCACTCCCAGAAGGAGGAACAAGTCATGTGATCGTTGATGCATCTGTAGAAATTTAAATTTCTATTGTTTGTATTAGTTAGTATGGTTATGTAAAAGTTATGCTTTGATAATGATATTTACTATAATATTTATTTTTTTTATGTCATTTTGAAGAATATGGATAATCTACAAATTATATTTGGATCAAAAACCGATCATGAAGATATTTGTGTAGTTGATAGTGGAACTACTCATGCCATATTCAAGAATCAGAAATAATTTTCTTATTTGCATAAGGAAAAAGCAAATGTTTCAACAATTTCTGGTAATATAAGTTTGATTGGAGGCTCCGGAAGAGCCATTATATTTCTCTCTAAGGGAAAAAAGCTTATTATAGATAATGCATTGTTCTCCTCCAAGTCCCGAAGAAACTTGTTGAGTTTTATAGATATCCGCTGAAATGGGTATCATGTTGAGACAATAGATGAAATGAACGTGGAATATCTTTGTATTACAAAGAATGTTTCTGGCCATAAATGCTTTGTAGAAAAGTTACCAACTTTATCTTCTGGCTTATACTATTCAAAGATCAGTACAGTTGAAGCACACTCTATCGTAAACCAAAAGTTTACTGATTTAAATACTTTTATGCTTTGGCATGGCCGTTTGGGCCATCCTAGATCAATAATGATGAGACAAATTATTGAAAATTCAAGTGGGAATCCACTAAAGAACTTGAAGATTCTTACAAATGATGAATTTTCTTGTGATACTTATTATCAAGGCAAAATGATCACTAGACCATCACCAATGAAGGTTGGCATGTAATCCCTTACCTTTTTAGAGTGTATACATAGGGATATATGTGGACTTATTCACTCACCAAGTGAGTTGTTTAGTTATTTTATGGTCCTAATATATGAATCTTCAAGATGGTCTCATGTGCCTACTATCATCTCGCAACCTGGCGTTTGCAAAGCTATTAGCCCAAATAATTCGATTAAGGGCACAAGTTTCAGATTATCCTATAAAGGCTATTCGCCTTGATAATGCTGGAGAATTCTCATCTCAAGCTTTTGATGATTATTGCCTATCAATTGGGATAAAAGTTGAATATCCTGTAGCTTATGTTCATACTCAAAATGGCCTTGCAGAGTCATTTATTAAACGCCTCCATTTTTCAACCAGACCACTACTTATGGAAATAAAATTTTCCACCACAATTTGGGTCCATGCTATCTTGCATGCAACATCACTTATCCGTCTCAGACCGACACATTATAATAAATATTCTTCGTCATAATTAGTTTTTGGTCATGAACCAAATATTGCGCATCTACAAATTTTTGGATGTGCTATAATGTTCCAGTAGCACCACCACATCGTAGTAAGATGGGCTGATAATAGGCTAAATTCATGTAGTTTAGTGTATATTTTTACTCCAACTTAATGATGCTCCACTGCCTTAAGAGTGTGAAATGGTGATAAAATGGCTCTAATTGTTGATTTTATGTTTCGCATGAGGTAAATGCGCTTATGAGGATCTAGGATGGTGTTTGGAGCCAAATTGAAGGAGAAAGGCCCTTGGAGTATGTAACGTATGAGAAGAAGGAAGAAAAACTGCTTGGCAGATTATAAGTCCACTAGCGCGGTCTTAGCGCGACCGCGCTAGTCCAGCGATCCCAGGCAGAAGGTATAGCCATTAGCGCGATGACTAGCGCGGGCGCGCTAGTCTAGGCGAACATGTTAATTTTCAAGGGTAAACTTGGAAGCTCGGGACAATTCCGCTTAACCTATATAAGGTTCAACTCGCCCAAAAGAGAGATTTGAATCAGGTTTAGAGTCTTGTTCAAGAAAAGCAAAGGCAAGAGGCGAGGAGGGCAATTGAGCATCAAATCTCATCTCTTTTCCTTGTAGTTTTGCCATTGTTGATGAATTCTTCTGTTGTTATTTTTAATACAATTATGAGTAGCTAATCTATTTATTCTAAGGTTTTGGTGGAACCCATTGAGTATGAACATCTTGTTATATTAATATAGTTTCCTTGGTTTCAATCTCTATTTGTTCAACTAAGTTCTTATTGTAGTTGATTGAAGGGCCCTCAATTAGCTGTGCCTATTTAGTATGTATCCACTCGGGAGAGAGTGCATATTTAGGTAGTTTTTGAATAACACCACTCCCAAAGTATAGGAGGGATCCATAACCGAGGGTTAAAGGTTGGATTAGGAATAACGATACCTTGGGTGCAATCTAAAATGAACTGTAATAAAAGCTAGCTAGTGTAGCTCGAGAGAGTGCATCTAGTAAATTATCGTAATTGCTCCGGAGAGATTTACGGTAGCAAAAATGCTCATGATTGATAGAGATAGTTAGGCCAAACAATAGGAAATATACAAGATGGGATTTCATCAGCGGGGGAAACTATAACCTTAGATCCTTCTCGCATTTGTTTACAACTCAGTATTAGTTATCCTTTAGTTTACATAATTTCATTCAGTTTAGTGAGTACAAATACCAACAAATTGTTATTCTCAACCTTTGGGAAGTTGATTGCGAAGAATCAAGTGAGTCTAATAACCATAATTGATAGGTTAATTCCCTGTAGGATTCGACTCTGGGCGAAAAACTCAGATTATATTTACAATGCCCGCTTAGTCTTTTTATAAGACATAGTTGACAGTTTGAAGAAATACAAAATTCTAAAGTATAGTCAATTTTCTTCAATTTTTCATCTATACATTGAAATTTTAACATTTGCTAACTTGGTTGTACATGTGCATGCCTAGAAACTCATCGAGAACTGGTGAAGTATTTGATGCCTTATCAGACCCCGAGAAAGTTTTCAAGGCCTTGAATCGGGCCAATCGGCAAAGCAAGCAACAACCATCAATTGAACAACTTAAACCTGACATGGAAAATCTAAACAACAGGAACAACAATGGGGACGACGTGATAGACCCAGTTGCACAAATAGTGGAACCTCTTGTGCCATAGGATCCTTTATATGACTGGGCACAACCCACGGTGGAGAATTTGGCCACTGCGATACTAGTCCCTCAGATACAGGCTGAGTCCTTTCAGATTACAAATAATATGCTGCACTTGCTGCAGAACAAGGGACTATTTTTAGGGTCATACATTGAGGACCCCCAACAACATTTGAAGAATTTCCTGCCGATTTACAAAACTCAGAGGCAGCCAAACGTCACTCAGGAAGCGATAAATCTGTTGTTGTTTCCATTCTCAGTGACAGGAGCAACCCAGACTTGGCTAAACTCGCTCCCCATTAATTCCATTACCACATGGGAGGAGTTAGTTAAGCAGTCTGTGAACAAATTCCATCCACCCAACAAGACAGCTCAACAAATGAGCATACTAACTAAGAAGGTAGAGAAATCAGGGCAAAAGCAGCAGGTACATATTGTGGATACAACCAATGGGGGATTATGCACATCTTGCATTAGTCAGCCACTTGGTAGCTGAATGTGACCATCATCACTACCCTGAAAATATGAACTATGTGTCGAATTATAGGGGTTAGCGACAGGGTGGACAGAATTGGGGCCAACAAAATCAACCATGCAGGCCCCTCAGCAGCAACACAACAGTGGAAACATGGGATCCATGCGGCCTCAAGGTAATGTGGCGCCTTACCAAAGGCCATAGGGGTACAATAATCAGAATCAACATCAACAACAGGCTTATCACCCCCCTCAGCAGCAGCATGGTGGTAGATAGGAAGATGGGTTTCCAAACTTGAAGTAATGATGCAACAGGTCATTGGGTCAACTGCAAAAATAAGCGAGAGATTAGATGCACACGAGTCAGCTATTAAAAATATTGAAGTGCAAATGAGCCAGATCTCAATGTCTTTGAATAATCGTCCTCAGGGGACATTGCCTGCAGACACTCAGGTAAATCCTAAGGATCATGGTCCTAAGCATCTAATGGAAGTGAGTCTATGCAATGGCAGGGACTTAGACTTGGAGCAGGAAAGAGCTCAAGAAAGCAGACAGGCTGAGACACTGATAATAGTGCCTATTGAATTTGATGAGTCAACAAAACTGACTGAGGTGACAGTGCAGCCTGCACAAGGAGAACCCATCATACAACTCGAGGCTAAGAAAGAAGCGGAGCCAGCCCAAGAACCGGTAATTATGGTGGTGCCTGACAAAGAAAAATCCCAGCTCACTGGGAAGAAGAGACCTCCAGCACCATTCCCACAGAGGCTGGCTAAGTATCAGAAGGATGAGCAGTATAAAAGTTTCTTGGACATGTTGAAACAAATACATGTATACATTCCTTTGATTGATGCTCTGAAGGAGATTCCTGGGTATGATAAAATGAGGAAGGACTTAATGTCCCGAAAATTTTACATCCAAGACTTGGCCACAGTGACACTTACTCAGACTTGCAGTGATGTTGTGACCCGACCAATTGCGGAAAAGCTGTCTGATCCAGGGAGTTTCACCATTCCCTGCACCATTGGAAATTTTGTCTTTGCAAAGGTACTTTGTGATTTAGGGGCCATCATTAATCTTATGCCCCTGACCATCTACAAGAGGTTGGGGATTGGTCGATCTAGACCAACCTCTATGTTGTTGCAACTGGCAGTTAGGACGGTAAAAAGACCGTCAGACATTCTGGATGACATATTGGTGCAAGTAGGGAAGTTTGTGTTCCCTGCGGATTTTGTGATGCTGGACTGCAGAGTGGATGAAGAGATTCCCATAATTTTGGTAAGGCCATTCTTGGCCACTAGGAGAGACCTCATTGATTGTGAAACTAGGGAGCTCAAGATGAGATTGAACAATGAGGAAATCACATTCAATGTGCAGAAATCCATTAGGCGACCAAGTGAGTTCGCCAATTGTTCTCTTGTTGATGTTGTGGATGTGATAGTGGAGGAAGATGATGAGTCCTTAACTATTGAGGACCCCCTTGCTGCATGTTTGATGAATTTGGGTGAGGTAAATGGGGAAGAATTGGCAGAATGGGTATTAGCGCTTGACAGAAAAGGTGTTTGGCCGAGGACACTCGAATTTGAGCCCCTACACTTAGAAAAGAGAGAGACTCCGCCAACCAATCCATCTGTTGAGGAGCCACCCAAGCTGGAGTTGAAGCCACTGCCAGCCTATCTCAGGTACGCGTTTCTTGGACCTAATTCTACTTTACCTTTTATTATCTCATCCAGTTTACCAGATGTGCAGGCAAAGAAACTATTACAGGTACTCACACAGTGTAAGATGGCCATTGGTTGGACCATGGCAGACATAAAGGGGATCAGCCCGGTGTTCTGTATGCACAAAATTCTGCTGGAAGAAGGGCACAAACCTTCCAGGGAACACCAGAGGCGGCTGAACCCAAACATGAAGGAAGTGGCGAAGAAGGAAATCATAAAGGGGTTGGATGCGGGAATTATTTTCCCCATCTCTGATAGCAAATGGGTTAGCCCAGTACAATGTGTACCTAAAAAGGGTGGCATGACGGTTTAAAAAATGACAACAATGAGATGATATCCACAAGGACCGTCACTGGCTGGAGAATTTGCATGGACTACAGAAAATTAAATCTTGCCACCCGTAAAGATCACTTCCCACTTCCGTTCATCGATCAAATGCTCGACAGACTGGCAGGAAGGTCTCACTTCTGTTTTCTGGACGGGTACTCGGGGTACAACCAAATTTCCATTGCCCCGGAAGACAGAGGAAAGACCTCATTCACTTGTCCCTACATGATCTTTGTATTCAGAAGGATGCCCTTCGGCTTATGACATGCACCCACCACATTTCAAAGGTGCATGATGGCCATATTCACTGACATGGTCGAGGATATCATGGAGGTATTCATGGATGATTTCTCAGTGGTGGGAAATTCATTCGATGAGTGCTTAGAAAATCTGACTTGAGTGCTGGGGCGGTGTATTGAGACTAACCTTGTGCTTAATTGGGAGAAGTGCCATTTCATGGTACAAGAGGGGATAGTCTTGGGGCACTTGGTGTCGAGCAAAGGAATTGAGGTGGATCATGCCAAAGTAGATGTTATTGCAAAGCTCCAACCTCCCACATTGGTTAAAGCGATAAGGAGCTTCCTTGGGCATGCCGGTTCTACTGGCGATTCATCAGAGACTTCTCCAAAATAGCCAACCCACTATGTAAGTTGCTCGAAAAAGATAACCCTTTTGTGTTTTCTAATGATTGCAGGGTGGCTTTAGAGGAGTTGAAAAAGAAGCTAGTCATGGCTCCGATCATTGTTGCCCCTGACTGGGAGAAACCATTCGAGCTCATGTGTGATGCCAGTGATTACGCAATGGGAGCGGTGTTAGGACAGTGAAAGGAAAAGATAATGCACCCGATCTACTACGTGAGTAGGACATTAACTGGAGCTCAGATGAACTACACGGTGACTGAAAAAGAGATGATGGCAGTAGTGTTCACCTTCGACAAGTTCAGATCATGCCTGATCGACTCGAAGGTGATTATTTACACTGATCATGCTTCCCTCAGGTATTTGATTGAGAAGAAATAATCCAAGCCACAGACCATCTGCCGCGACTTGAAGGCGCTGATAATGCAATAGAAGCAGAGGATATTTTGGAAACCTTTGTAGATGAGCAGCTACTCGCCACGAGCATGGAGGAGGTGCCATGATATGCAGACATTGCAAATTACCTGGCCAGTGGTATTGAGCCCTATGAACTCTCATCTGTCCAAAAGAATTTTTTTTATCATGATATCCGCAATTATTACTGGGATGAACCTCACTTGTTTAGAATTTGTATTGACAGTATGATCCGGAGGTGCGTCCCCGAGATAGAACAATTTTTTGTTTTGAAGGCGTGTCACGCATCAGCGTATAAAGGGCATTTTGGAGGAGTTCGAACATCAGCCAAGGTTCTAGAGGCCGGATTCTACTGGCCTACTGTGTTCAAAGATGCCCACCAATGGGTAAAGGGCTGCAATGAGTGTCAACGGATGGGGAACATATCCTATCTCCACGAGATACCCATGAACCCGATCCAAGAGGTCAAGGTGTTTGATGTATGGGAGATTGACTTTATGGGTCCCTTTGTTAGCTCGTACGGTAATAAGTATATACTTGTTGCTGTAGATTATGTGTCCAAATGGGTGGAAGCTGCAACACTCCCCACCAATGACGCAAGGGTGGTAGTGGAATTCTTGAAGAAAAACATATTCACCCGTTTTGGGATTCCAAGGGCTATCATCAGTGACAGAGGCACTCACTTCTGCAACCGTGCCTTCGAAAAGCTGTTAGCTAAGTACGATGTGCGCCACAAGGTGGCAACCCCTTATCACCCTCAGACAAGTGGGCAGGTTGAGGTGTCAAATCAAGAAATCAAGAGTGTGCTGACTAAAATGGTGAACGCCACAAGAATTGATTGGGCGAAAAAGCTTGATGACGCACTATAGGCATACAGAACCGCATTCAAAATGCCAATTGGTATGTCTCCATACAAGTTGGTGTTCGGAAAGGCCTGTCACCTGCCGGTAGAACTCGAACATTGAGCGTGGTGGGCACTGAAACAATTAAACATGCATATGGATGCTGCGGGCACAATTTGAGTCACTGAACTGCATGAGTTGGATGAATTCAGATATCTTGCATTTGAAAGCACGAGGTTGTATAAATAGACAATGAAGAGGTTACACGATAAGAACATTGTGGACCGAAACTTCAAACCCGGAGAAATGGTTCTGCTCTATACCTCCAGATTGAGACTTTTTCCGGGTAAACTCAAGTCCCAATAGTCTGGACCATTTCATGTGGTCGAAATGTTTTCCTCAGGTGCCGTAGAGATTGCTTCTGAAGAAGGTGCTCACACCTTCAGAGTTAATGGGCAGAGATTGAAACCGTATGTAGGGATGGACGAGAACGAGGAAGTGTATATGGTGCTTATTGATGAACCCCAGAGGTCGAGCGAGCCATAAATGTGCTCATTCTGCGTCGTGCCGCGACGTTAAATTAGGCGCTTCATGGGAGGCAACCCATTGACTTGTTGTAATTGTCGTGCCACGACATGAACTAAGGCGCTGATTGGGAGGCAACCCAAGGTGTAGTGTTTATAGAGTAGAGGATGAATAGTTGAATTGTTGTAAGTACTAACATATGCAGGTGTGCGCGGGCGAAGGGTGGACTCAAGCCAACCCAAGGAAAAAGAAATTCAAAAAAAAAATGAAGTGTGGTGAGGCCTAGATTAGCGCGACCGCGCTAGTGGTTGCGCTAATGGACTTATGTTCTGCCTCATGTTCTCGCCTAGCGCGGTCGCGCTACTGAGCGCGCTAGTGACCGCGCTAATGGACTTATGTTCTGCCTCATGTGCTCGCCACTAGCACGGTCGCACTACTGAGTGCGCTAATGACCGCGCTAATGGACTTATGTTCTGCCTCGTTTGACTGCCACTAGCGCGGTCATGCTATGAGCGCGCTAGTCCCGTCGCGACAGGTAAGTTTTATTTTTTTTTAGTTTTAATTTTTATTTTTACCCAAAATCTAACCCAATCCCCGCAATTTCCCCACCACATCCGCCCACTCCCCTAAAACTCCTCTTCTTCTCAAACCCTTCTTCTCCCTAATCCTAAACAAAGTAAAACAAAAGCAAAAGAACCCTTCTCCCCTCTCAAGCTCAAGACACTCAAGAACCCTCCCATACACTTCTCACACTTCTCACTCCTTTACATCACATGTATGTGTCTTCTTCTCTAGTCTCTCTCTTTTCCGTTTTTAATTTAGCCGTTTTTCTCTTTTCTTTTGTTAAACGTTGTAGCTTTTTCTTCTTCTTTAGTAGAAATACTTGGTAGTATATGCTTCGTACTGGTGGGTGATAGTATTTGGGGGTGTGGTATGTCATTATTTAATTGGGGTGATGTTTGGGAAATTGTGGTGGAAGTTGGGGATTCAACTTGTCAAATGGAGGCTCAGGTGAATAATGCCCACCATGTGTTTGTGTAAATGCCTCAATGAAGGACAATTATTGTGACCAAGTGTAAGGTAAAGTCTGAGTAACCACATTGGGTCACATCGTTGGTGCTAAATTCATGATTTGTTTTTGTTGTAGATACAATGGCTCCCCGAAAGCGTCAAGCCACCGGCTCCTCCTCAGGCAGACAAGCATGTCCTTCGTCCGGAAGGCCACAGAAGTCCATTAACACTCGACCCTTCAACAACAACAAATTTGTATCCTCTAAGGCTCAGGATAGGTTCGCGGCAAAGGAATCAAAGGCAACAGTACCTGAACATGGCATAGACATTGACTCACTTCGGTATTACTGCCAAAGTATGTATAATGAGTTGATGCGGAGGAGACTAGATGTGTTCTTTGAAGAGCCCGATGAGGCTAATGCCATGATCATAAGGGAATTTTATGCAAAATGCCCAGAACACAACAATCATGTGGTCACAGTGAGGACAAAGCAAGTAAAATCCTCCGTGGAAGCCATTCAGATGTTTTACCAGTTGCCAAGCCCGATGGATATGTACGAGGACGGGTATGAAGCATATGGACGATGCTATACTCAGTGGGATACGTTCCTCTCAACCATTTGTTTTCCAAATGGTGATATAAAATGGTACAAGTAGGGGTAGAAGTTTCATTCTTCAGCCCTTACCTTTGAGGCTAAATGTTGGCTCTACCTGATTAACAACCGCCTACTCCCATCCCACAACACCTCGGAGGTGAAAATTCCTCGCGGGTGTTTAATCTGGTGCTTCATGACAGGCCGTGAATTTGATGTGGCTAGGCTTATGCAAGAGGAGATGTCCGTCCCTATAAGGTTCAGAGCTATGGTTTTATTCTTCCCATCTCTAGTCACCAGATTGTGCCTTGCAACTGGAGGACCGGGGAACTTGGCGGTTGATGGTAAAGTGCCAACGGCGTAAGCCTTCAGAGCTGAGAGAGTCACAATTGGTAAGGAAACATTGGTCGTTGATGACGATGAGGAGGAGAATGATTCAGATGAGGAAGCTGAGGAGGAAGCACAACAAAATGTGGAGGAGGATCAAGAACATATGGAGGAGGAGGAGCCCACTCAGGCGCAAACTGCTAAGATGGAGGGCCCGTCTAGAGCCCGTCGGAGTTATAGGCTAAACCACCTGGAGCAGAACATGGTGGAACTGCGCACTTTGATCATAGACCTGGGTGCGCGAGTTGATGTTGTAGCTACCCAGCAGAAGAAATTTGAAAAGAAAATCATGGGCTGGCTCCGAGCCCTGGGTCGCGCTTATCATCTTGACCCAGGGACTGTCTCTGACCAGGACTGAGCGTTCAGGGAAGTACCTTACCTCTCTATTTACTTTGATTGCCATGAGGACATGTTCTCATTTTAAGTGTGGGGTGCGGGAAGGATTCCTTTTTACATGTACATATGTAGATCAAAGATGGGTAGTTGTTTCTTTATTTTTCTTATGAGTTAGCATAATTGTTAGTTGTTTTCATTATTTTCTGTTGAGTTGTTTTTGCTTTTGTGTGGTGATTGTAAAGAGTAGTGCAATTAATTAACTCGTCTTGGCCCAACGTCGGATCCCTTTCGATGGGGTTCTTGAGGGTCTAAGTCGATCACAAAAAAAAAAAAATAGAAAATAGAGTGGACTCTTCCTGATGACGGACTTCTTAGGCAGTTTTTTTAAGGGAAGCGAGTCCAAATTAAACGCCAAAAAGATTTTTTATTTTTATTTTATTTTCTTTAGATAGTGTAGCAATTCCCCCTTGGTTTTTCTTTTGACCGCGGTTCTTTTCCAAGGATTTATCTTGAACTGGGTATATCTAGTTTTTTGTTTATTTGTTAGATGTGTTGGGCATGGAGCTGAAATAAGAAAAAGCATCCCTTAACGTTGTTACATCCAAACACAAAAGACCCTAGAGTGTGACGCCTAGGCTTATTTGTTGACTCTTGTGTAATGCCTTAAATTTTTACCTTGTAACTGAACTGAATGCTCGGTGAGAGTGTCTTGATAAGCCAATATGGAGTGAGTCATGTGCCATATGTGTATTGGTAAAAAAGAGTTTCACACGTAAGCCAACTTTTGACAACTCATCCAGTCACGTGGACACAGAAAAACGTGACAACTGGACATGATTCTTTGAAGAGTTACGGTACAAAGAGGCACAGTTCAGTAAACCCATGAACTTATCAGCCACGAAAAACTCAACTTGATCAAAACGGGAGAGTGGCACGGCCAGAATGAATAAGCTACGGGTAGATTCAAGGACCCACAATTGATTACTCGAACGTTATGTAACCGAACCCCAATTACCGTTATCCTTTGTAATGCCTCATTAATGTCATAATTAGTCATTAATGAGTAACCAAAGCAAGAGTCGTAGGTTATAAGAATCTCCTATATAAGGGAGGGGAATACAAGTTGTAAAGGCATATGATTATCGAATACAATCAACTTCGATTTTCTATATTTCTGCAATATTGTCTATTATTCATTTTTCTCCATTACCTTGATTATCAGTAACCCGTATTCATCTTAAAAATAAGCTTTAGTCAAAGGGTCTAATTCTTTGGTTAAACAAATTGGTTCCGTTACCGGGAATCTGATAATCTTTGTTTACTTTTCAAGTGATATCCTCTGAATTATGTCAAACCCCAACGACAACAACCAGCAAAGGAGTGGAACCCCAGTTCCATCGCCTTCAGGAACCCCACGTGGTTCGAGGGAACAATCCCCAGAAATATCCAATAACAACAATAGTGATAATGATCAAACTGTGGAACAAGATCCTGTAAAGCAAATGATTGTAGAGTATGTGAGCCAAGCTTTGCAAGAATTTGCGAGAGGATTACCGGCAGCGTTACCTACACCGCCGACGCCACCCCCCAATAACACCATCACCATGGAAAATCCTCAATCTGGGTTGGCAAACTCAGGAAGAGGAGATACTCCTAATGAATCTCTCGAAACGAGACCAGGTATATCTAATAACTCAGAATTACAAAATTTACTGCTAACCACGCAGAAACGGATGAAGGAGCAGAACGATCGCATCGAATAAATTCTTGGAGTACCACCTATCATCAAAGGCATCGATGTTGATAGATATTCTCAACAACCTTAGAAGCGAAGTGCGGCACCCTTGCCTTTACCCAAGAAGTTTAAAATGCCTGACGTTCCCAAATATGATGGAACAACTGACCCACACGACCATGTGACTGCTTTCACTACTGGGGTAAAAGGCAACGACTTAACGAATCAAGATATTGAATTAGTCCTTGTCAAAAAATTTGGGGAAATACTTACCAAAGGGGCCCTAACCTGGTATTCTCTTCTCCTTGAAAATTCTATTGACTCTTTTGCTGAGCTTGCAGATTCATTTATAAAAGCACACTGTGGTGCAAAAAAAGTTGAGAAGAGAATGGAAGACATATTCAAAATAAAGCAAGGAGACACGGAACTACTCCGTGAGTTTGTAGATAGGTTTCAACGAGAAAGAATGCAGTTACCCAGGGTGCCTGATAATTGAGCACCCATGGCATTTGCAAGCAACCTGAACGATAAAAGCTCAGAAGCCACGAGACGACTTATGGAGAGTCTAAGAGAATTCCCCGCTACAACATGGAACAATGTATATAACAGGTACAGTACTAAACTCAGAATAGAAGAAGATATCATTGCTCGCTCGAGAGATAAAGATCATTCCATATCCAGACGTCCTGAATCAGATAGAAGCTCAGGTAAAAATATGTACGATCCTTACTCAGGACCCTCGGGATGCCATATCCGCCCCAGGTTCGAAAACACTAGGTCAGACTATAGACCACAAGGAAGAGACGTAGTCTCATCCTCGTCTAGATCCAGAAAAGATCGAGATGAACGACCTAGAGGTAGTACTCAAATTGGGGATCATACCTTTAATGTAAGTTATACTGAACTTGTCTCAATATTGAGGAACATGGGAGACAAGGTTAAGTGGCCCAAAGAGATGCGGTCAAATCCAAGTAGAAGAAACCCAGATTACTGGTGTGAATTTACAACGTGGGCACAAAACTGCGGATTGCAGATTTTTACAAGGTAAAGTAGAAAATTTGTTAAAACAAGGCTATTTAAGTGAATTGTTTAGTGATAAAGGTAAACATGCATATACGAGGAACATGCAGGAGCCCCCAAAGCCTCCTTCTCCAAAATGAACCGTTAACGTAATACACGGGGGTGAAGAAGTAAACGGAGTGATTTGCAAAACAACCACAAAGTTCAATATTACACATGGGAAACAGACTCGTGGAGAAGATGATATAACCTTCGATGATGCAGATATCAGCGGATTAATGCTTCCGCACAACGATGCTCTGGTAATATCTTTACTTATTCATCACACTAACATAAAATGAGCGTTGATTGATCCAGGCAGTTCAATCAATATCATTTTGCTAAGAGTCGTAGAAGAAATGCTACTGGGGAATCAAGTAATCCTAAAAGCACGAGCCATATCACGGTTTGATAACTCTACGATTATAACAAAAGGTGAAATTGAGCTTAGCACTTATGCTGAGGGGGTGATCAAAAGCGCCAGGTTCCAAGTCATCGATACTGACATGGCTTATAACGTGATCATTGGAAGGCCATGGATCCACGACATGAAAGCGATACCCTCCACGTTGCATCGGGTAATTAAATTTCTCTTTGAATGGGGGATTCAACAAATCAAAGGAGATCAGCAGACCATAAGAAATATAAACTCTATGGTACACTACAACAAGAAAATAGAGGTGGAAGAATTACGAGATAAGGGAATCTCCCAAGCAGGTAACACAACTCAAACAAGCATGGAAGAAATTACGACCCAAATAGGTACAGAAGGTATTATTGCTGAAACAAGTACGAAAGAAAATACTTACGAGAAGGAAAATCAAGTTACCACAGAAGGTATAGTATACCACACAGAAACGGATTCCAGACCGGACGTCATTCGTGAATCAGAGGAAGATGAGCACATCAAAACAACTACGGAGGAGCTCGTAGTTGTTCCATTATCTGAACAAAATCCTGAGCAGAAAGTGTATATAGGCACGAGGCTAGGCCCTGCTCGAAAAGGTAAGTTAATTGATTATTTAAAGGCTAACGCAGACTACTTTGCATGGTCCCACTCAGATATGACAGGCATCCCATCAGAAGTGATGACTCATAAACTAAATGAATATATATCCTTCATACCTGTTAAGTAGAAGAAAAGAAAACAAGCATCATTCAAGAACCAAGTGATCGACGAAGAACAGAAACTCTTGAAGATTGGTTCGATACGAGAGGTAACGTACCTTAAATGGTTAGCAAATACCGTGGTAGTGACTAAAAACAATGGCAAGTGGAGAGTATGCGTAGATTATACTGACTTAAATAAAGCATGCCCCAAAGATTCATTCCCATTGCCACATATAGATCAAATGATTGATGCCACAGCAGGTCATGAATTATTGAGCTTCTTAGATGCATATTCTGGTTATAATCAGATTAAAATGAATCCCTCAGATGAGGAAAAAACTTCCTTCATTACAAACAGGGGGACTTACTGTTATAAAGTTATGCCTTTTGGCTTAAAAAACGCTGGAGCCACCTATCAAAGGTTAGTGACTAAAATGTTCCAAGAACATCTTGGAAAGACGATGGAAGTCTATATTGATGATATGTTGGTAAAATCAACACAAGCACAAGACCATTTCCAGCATCTCTCTACTGCTTTTGATATTCTACGCAGGTATAATATGAAGTTAAATCCAGAGAAATGCGCTTTTGGAGTACAATCAGGTAAATTTTTGAGTTTCCTTGTGTCAAACAGAGAAATAAAGGCAAATCCCGCTCAAATTAAAGCTATAGAGGAAATACCTGATATTTTAAAAAATAAAAAGGAAATTCAAAGACTGACAAGGAGAATAGCAGCTTTGGGTAGGTTTATTTCTAAATCTTCCGAAAAAAGTTTTAAATTCTTCTCAGTTCTCAAAAAGCAGAATCAGTTCGAATAGACTGAAGAATGTCAGAAAGCCCTCAAGAACCTGAAGATTTATCTATCGAAACCACCACTACTTTCAAAGGCAAAAGAAGGGGAAATATTGTACATCTACCTGGCTGTCTCAGAAATTGTTGTAAGTGCAGTATTGGTAAGAGAAGAAAAAGGTAAACAATCACCTGTCTATTATGTAAGTAAAACTTTGCTAGATGCTGAGACTAGATATCCACATCTGGAAAAGTTAGCCTTAGCTTTAATAATGGCATCTAGAAAATTATGAACCTATTTTTAATGCCACCCAATCACCGTTGTGACCTCATATCCTTTAAGAAATATTCTGCATAAACAGGAATTGTCAGGAAGATTAGCCAAGTGGGCCATAGAATTAAGTGAGCATGAAATAATCTATCAGCCTAGGACTGCAATTAAGTCTCAAATACTAGCTGATTTTGTTGCTGACTTTAGTAATAGCATTGTATCTGAAGTAGAAAAAGAGTTACAACTCTTTAACGGTGTTAATCCAGGCCTATGGACCTTGTTCACCGATGGTTCTTCAAATATAAAAGGCGCCGGCTTAGGCATAGTCTTGATATCACCCACGGGTGAAAAGACACGGCAAGCTATAAAGTGTTATCCTATCACTAACAATGAAGTAGAGTACGAAGCTGTTATTGCAGGGCTTGAACTCGTACGGGAGCTCTCAATCGAGCAGATTGTGATCAACAGCGACTCCCAACTGGTAGTAAATCAGATACAAGGGACTTACATCGCTCGAGAGACTAGAATGCAACAGTATCTTGAAAAATCACGAGAGCTCGTGAGACAATTCAAAACATGGAAAGTAATGCAAATACCTAGAGAGGAAAATTCAGAAGCAGATGCATTAGCTAACGTCGCAACAGTCATGGAAGTAACGAACAAAGACAATACAATTGTCGTTCAACTATTTCATTCAATAATAGACCAGGACAGGAATGAGGTAACTTTCAACAACCTAACCTGGGACTGGAGAAACGAAATTCTTAATTTTTTGCAGAATGGCACCGTACCTGAAGACAGGAAAGCAGCTCAAGCACTTCGCCGCAAAGCTGCACGGTACTGCCTTATTCGCAACTCACTTTATCAGAAGATGTTCGGAGGACCCCTAGCTAAATGCCTCGGACCTAACCAAACAGAATTAGGGATGGAATAAGTCCATGAAGGACACTGTGGAAATCACTCAGGGGCGAGATCCTTAGTGAAAACACTAATCAGAGATGGATACTATTGGCCTAAGATGGAAGAAGAATCCGAGAATTTTGTATCCAAATATGACAGATGCCAAAGGTTTGACAATAACATGCATCGACCAGTGGAATTATTACATCCAATAATGTCCCCATAGCCTTTCATGAAATAGGGTATGGACATAGTGGGACCTCTTCCCACAACTAAAGGACATGTACGGTTTTTACTCGTACTACCGACTATTTTACAAAATGGGTAGAGGCAGAAGCGTTCAAACAAGTACGAGAAAAGGAAGTTAAAAGCTTTTTATGGCGAAACATAATATGCTGCTTTGGAATACCAAAGGAAATCGTGTGTGATAATGGCCCACAATTCATAGGCTCGCAAATCACAGAATTCTTCAAAAGTTGGCAAATCAAGCGGATCACTTCAATGCCGTACCACCCCGTGGCTAATGGTCAAGCTGAGTCAACGAGTAAGGTCATCATTAACAGTCTAAAGAAGCGGCTGGATAAAGCCAAAGGAAATTGGCCTGATGAGTTATCAGCGGTACTATGGGCATACAGAACAACTTCAAAGATAGCCACGGGAGAAACTCCGTTCGCACTTGTTTATGGCTCAGAAGCCTTAATACCTGTGGAGATTGGCAAACCAAGCATAAGGTTCTCAACAGCCATGGAAGGTGAAAATGACGACAAATTACGGACCAATCTAGACCTGCTCAAACCAAGGAGAGAAGCAGCATTGATACGGATGGCAGCTCAAAAGCAAATCATAGAGCGTTATTACAACCGTAAAGATCATCCCAGATACTTTAAGATTGGGGACTTCGTCCTCAAAAAAGTCTTTCAATCAACGAAAGAAGCAGGTGCAGGAAAGCTAAATCCAAACTGGGAAGGACCTTACAAAATCCGAGGCATAGCTGGGAAAGGAGCCTATGAGTTGGAAGCTGTGGATGACAAAGTTCTATCAACAAGTTGGAACGCCATCCATCTAAAGAAGTATTACTTCTAAAAGAAAATAATACCCACCGCCAGGTATCACACGTTCGATTTTATTTTGAACATTTAAAAATTTTACTAACTTTTTTAGATGATAGGCACAAAGCAAACCCATCACCAGATGATGATATTAGACCTGCAAAGACGCGAGGTAATAACACAATTCCCGGTCTAGGGTTACATTTTCTGATGGATGTTTTAAAAGGGTTATGCAGTTATCATCTAAAGAACTATATACCTTCGAGTCTGGAATGTTTGTCCTTTTCAGGAAAAAGACCACAAGGAAGGAATAATCAAGTGCTCGAGATTTCATTCTTCAAAGCTCAAACACTTGGGGGACTATACAGTATGGAAGGCTAAGACGAAGCAAAGAAGACTGTCAAAAAGTCAAAAGCTCGAGCCTGAAGACCCATCTACCCAACGAGACAAGTGACACGAGCAGAATCGAAAGAAATCAAAAGAGCCATCCAAATATAAAGACTAATGCAAAAAGCAAAAAGCAAAAACCTTCGAACATATTCAGGTTGAAAGGCAAAATATTAGTCACGAGAAAGAAATGTACATATTTATACTTATTCAAAGCTGTTGTAACAAAAATAGTTAGGGGTAAAAGATCATCATCAATGTACTCATTCAAAAAACTGTTCTCGAATAAAACAATTATAGATGAAAGATCTAAATCCTTGTATTTGTTCAAGAAACTGTTATCAAATAAAAATAGTTATGAATAAGAAAACATTTCCCTCGTACTTATTAGAAAACTGTTACCAAAACAGTTGCGGGTAAAAATCCCAATCTTTATAAAAAATATGACTAGTAAAAAATAGTTGTTTCCTTGTATTAATATCGAAAAACTGTTACCTATGAAAAACAGTTACGAAATACAAGAGTATATCAAATCTGTTAAACAAAAACAGTTGCAAACATGAGTTTTAGACGATAACCAAACACATGTAAAATGTCATGGAAGTTCAAACAAAAAACTTTCCTTGGAAACATTCTTAAACAAGTGTAAAATTCCTATCACTCTATTGCATTATCATGAAGTTGAGACGTCTTCTTCATGTCAATTTTAAAGGGCCCTCTTCCATAAACTATGCCTACTACAAAAAGGCATACATTTGATATGACACCGTGTCTATTACAAAAAAGGTACGAGTAGTCTAAAGCATTCCCCATGCAAAACTCGAAGGTAAAACTAAAACCT
>ML429144.1:2608-23593 GCA_005239525.1 Nicotiana knightiana | reverse complement strand
CAAAACTATATTAATATCACAAGAAGTTTATTCCCCAATGGGTTCCACACAAAATTAGCTAAAGAAACTCATAAGAATAAAATCTAAAACAACTAGTATAATTAAACTACAAAGCAAGGAAGAAAATATGTACAAAGTGATGCTTTGTCTTCGATTCACTCCAAACTCAAATTTCTGTGTATCCCTGTGAATCCCCCTTTGTAGTTGTGTTTTAGAAATCTATTTATAGGTTTAGGGTGAACCCTAACCGTGTAGGAGACTTCTATTTCAATTAGAAAACACTTAAACCCGTCAAAACTCGATTTCTGGCCGAACTGGGGACCTGGCGTTTTGACCCAAACGCCTGGCGTTCTGGCGTTTCAGCCCAAACGCCTGGCTAACACCAGGGTGGGGCTGGAGTTTCAGCCCAAATNTTTCCATCTCCACTTCACCTACACATGAATAAACTCCATTAAGCACATAACAAGTGTAATTTTATCATTAATGCGCATAAAATATGAGGTATATCACATGTTAAACTATGCAATTTAGTCTCGCATCAGGAACGCGGGGTATTTCCGTGCAAGTGAGAACGAGAGACATGCATTATGTTATGATAATATTTTCTTGTATATATATTCATGTCTCACCTTGAATTATTACCATCGTATTTCTGGTTCTTATGTCACTTGTCGTCACTGTTCTGTCCTCATTCTCTATCTCAATCCTTGTTGTGTTGACTATGCCTTCTATTAGTTTAACTTGTAAACATCATACTTACTTCTTGCTGTTATGATTGCATCCATGTCATATTTGTTTTGCTGCACTTAGGCACGAGTCTTCTCCCACGTTGACCATTCATGCTCTACTTGTTGCATTATCAAGAACATGCACCCATCTCCCCTCTTCTTATTTGTATGTCAATCTTCACGCCTCCATCATGCTGGTTAGATGAAATTATAACCTTTGCCCTAATTGTGGTCATTAATTCTATGCTCTCTGCTTAGTCTGTTACTGATGTTCTTCTGTACATTTTCGTTTATTATTACTGCTTGCATATTCCTTTCCTTGTCATTTCTATTATCGGTATTTCTATCATTTTGTTGGTACTGTTTTACACATATATGGTGAGGATGAGATAAATGCACGAAGGGTGTTTCTGCGTCGCTAGATTTGATGTCTTGAGTACTTCTTTCACACTATGAAAGTTTTGAGGCAATTGTTGTGGTTCATGGGATTTTGTTCTTAGGAAAGGGCCAGTTAAGATGTTGGAAATTGTTGAATTGTGATTCTTTCTGGTTCTCTTTTATTTCTTTGTACAGTCGCATTGTGTACTCTATTATATTATTTTGTTGTATAATTCATTTCTAGTTCACATTATAGTGTTTATTAATGAGCATATTTTAACTAAAATCCTCGTCACTACTTCGACGAGGTTAGTCAAGATACTTACCAGTACATGGGGTCGGTTGTACTGATACTGCACTTCTGCACAATCTGTGCAGACTATTGGAGCGGAGCTGCTGAAGATGTCGGCGACTGACCCTGAAGATATTTGTGTATTCTGGATAGAAGATGCCACTTATCCTTGGTAGTTTTAGACATTATTAATATGTTCATGTAGTTTTCAAATAGATCGTGTGATTATTTATATTTGCTTTGTAAATTCTAAATCCTAGAAGCTCATGATTCGCACTGCCAGTTTTTGGGTTAATTGTCTTACCTAGCAGGTCAAGTTAGGTGCCATCATGACCTGTGATATTTGGGTCGTGACAGATTTTGATTTTTTGCTGGCAAAAATCCAAGGCCACCGGATTCTGTTCATTAACCTCCTCTAGTGCAAGCACTGCTCGGAGCCCATTTCGAGGATCCTAAGAACTCTAACGCACTGGGGTTTGGGGTTTCATCATTTTCCATTAATCGCAATTATTCTTGAAATTTTGAGTTCTTCATCCCTTGTTTAGTTCGCAACTGGTTAGTATCTTATACTCTCGTAATTTCATTACCCTATGATTGTGTGCATTCCTTTGGGTGTTTAATGTTATGCCACTTCAAGCATGCTCTAATTTTTTTCATAGTTAGCTAAGTCAATTCATGATGTTTACTGGGTTAACAATTAAACCTAATTGATCTTTATCGCACTTTGTTTGGATCCGTGGAAATTGCGTCTGCCCATAATTGTTTTCTTCCTGTTGAATCCCTTATGCATCACCTTCTGTTCTACTGCAAATTATGTGATGACACTGTCTAAATGCTTAGCCTAATCTCCTCTTCATTGACATTACTAGCCTCAATGCATGCCCATTGTAGATTTCCAACTTGATTAATTTCTTATCTTCACTCTTAAGTCTAATTGATTACTCAAGACTATTGCTTATCATGAATCCATGACTTAGAATCTCCTAGGAAATTAATGCATGCCCAGAACCTATTGGAATATGTCTATGTTAAATCTTTCACGTACACCTGCTATTTCCTTGAAATCAACTTGTGATTATATGAATTCTATATTCCAATATTGTTGCAATGCCAAGGCAGACTTGTTCTTTACTTTGATGTTGTGCGCTCCCAGATCGTTTGAGACTCCTAAGGTAAATTCCAATCCATGTCTAGTTTACTTCTCTTCATGTCGACTAAGACAAGTCCCAACCCTCTTCACGTGATGTCTCCTTACTTTATTTACCTGAAAGCCAACATCTTCTCATCTAAATATTTACATATTAGATTTAAAACCTTTGTGTGGTAAATTTTATTTGCTTGAATATTTCACATGTTAAGCTCTGCAAGTTAGTTGTTCTCATTAGGCTCTCGTGTTAAAGCTTCTATGTTAAGATTGTATCTCACTGGTTTCTGTCTATGACACTTCTAGATTTTCATGTTCAAACCCCTGCCTAAAGCTCTTTAAGCTAGTTCTGGACCATGCTTTGTTTTGAAACTTTGTTTGAAATAATCACGTTGCTCTTAAACTCTATTTCTGGAATGATAACCATAAACTTGCCTCATATGTGCTTTGTCTGCCTTCCAATTTAGTATGATCCTGTCTATATGTCTTGGCTAGAGCTATTATTGGTCACAACTTATGAACTAAGTGTTTAAGCTTCAGAGTTTTTTAATTAATTCTATGTGGAGTTTTTCACCTGTATGACTAAGTTTGGCATCCGTTTGGGTAAGTAATTTATTCGTTTGGGCCTAGTATGTTGAGCTTGCATTTGGTATTGAGGCTTCGGAGTATACTGTTTGCACTTAGAGTGTGGGCCCACTATCCCCATAAAGTCCTAAGCCTGTTTGAAGGCCCAAATGTATTACAAGGTTATTCTACATTTGTATTGGGGCTGTAATTATTTAAAATAATCAGTAATAGCTTGTAACACTTTATGATGGGGAAATTAGTAAAAATGGGGTTGGAGTATTCTAATGCTTGCATAAAAGGGTAAAAAATATGCCTATAGGGTCTTTGTGTTTTATTTGCTATTTTGTTTAATTTTGTTATTTCGTTAAGCGTGCTTTATTTCGATACACTAATAGAATCATGCCTGTAGGGATCACAAACACTTCACTCGTACACTATTCAAAGCATTTTACTACTCGCCATACTTGTTTTCTATGTCTATTACTGTGCACACTTAGACAACATGCCTATAGGATATAATAACGTTGTTTTGTTAACGCTCATTTAGATACCATGTCAATAAGGTTTCAACTAATCGACCGGTCACTTCAATTGTCTTGGTACACTGCTAACCTGAATATCATGACTACAAGGTCTTTATTAATTAATCACCTACTTTGTTACTTCATTATGTTAGCATACATAGAAAGCATGCATATAAGGATAAAATCTTATAAAGTCAATTGCGTCTATCAACGGTTAGAAATCATGCCTATAGGATATTGTCACTCGCATAAGAAGCTTCTAATTTTGGGCTCTCGAAGTAGTTTTACTGCCTCATTGCGCAATATTTAGATATCATGCCTATAGGATTGTAATGCCTTAATTTGCAAATCTGTTAACCTAAAGCTACACTGCTGCCTGTACAATACTGAAACCCAGAATCACCTAGAAACTATGCCTATAGGACTTAACAGCTATGATGATTCTTAACTCCGAAATTGTCCACTTCCTAAATATGTCGCGTGCATTTTTTGCTTATGTGAGGGGGTTAACTTGATCCCTTTCTTAAATTTATGTGAAGTCCTATATGGTTTGAATGCGTGCTAGTTTTATCATTTTCTGAGCATCCTAAGTAAAGTCTTGAACAACCCAAATAGAAGGTCCAAAGCCTTCTGGACCATAGGCATGGGACGAGTATTGCACGCAAAGGACGTGGTTTATAATTGAATTAGAACTCTTCAAGTAAACAACTTTAACATAGTAATTGGGTAGCAGGAGATAATAGTCTTTACTCGCTGAATAATATGAGCAGCCCCTATCCTAAGGGAGTTGCAAAGTATTATTTATGTAACATGTGGTGATCCTTTAGGCTAAAAAAACTTAGGGCCCCCCCCCCCCTTTTTTTATATGATTACTTCTTACACTTAGTCGTTGAATTTCGAACAATTAAGTTGTACTGTGTAACCGTTAAAGACTTGTACTGATTATCTATATGACTTAATTGTTGTCCGATTTTCTTTCCACTTGTTCATAATAGAACCTTTAAATTCTTTGTCTTCCCTAGCTTATATGATCACATAGGACAATTATAATTTAATAATCCACATAGTATGAACGTCGGTCGGGACCAACGGTTTCCTAACACCTTCCCGTTGAGGTAATTTGAGCCCTCACCCGATCTTTCATGACAAGGACTAGTTCTAATTAGAGTCATTTGCAAGTAGGTGCTCTAACGCACCTTAAAACCTTTAGGTGGTGACTCTTCTGTTTTAGTACCCATTTAAAAGGGTTGTCATATCTCGGAGTCTGCTTTAGCGAGAAAATGGGGCACGACAACCTGGCACTTTGCTGGGGATTTACACTTAGGCTCTTACCATAATGAAGTTGACTTATGTGGATTATTTGATGATATAAACATACCTTCCATTATTTCCTTCATTTTCTTAAATTGCTATGACATGCATATCCCTTTCCCTATTTTCCTTTATCTAAATTTCTATGACATGAAACATCCCTTCCCAGTTTCCCTTTTATTGCTATGGCAAGTACAAGACTGCTATATCATGTTTCTCCCGTACTTATCCCCTTATTTGTTTCATTTAATTCTTGTACGTTTTCATGAGTTAAAATAACTTCCTCTGTTGTCTTTTCTTTTTTCTTTCCTTTCTCTTGTTCATCTTTATTACTTACTATTCTTACGCACTCTCATCATGTAAATATATGGCAATGTGTTACTATTTTGCATAAAGCATGATATCAACATCATACTCTACTCGTTTTTATTATCAACATAGCGGCGCTTGATGAGTGTCCGCGCTTTCCTGAAAACATCCTTTTAAACTGAAAAAGCTTATTTGCGGTAGACTAGTCGATCAACGGTGCTGTCAACGGTCCTGTATCTTTCCCTCTCAAGTTGTCCACTAGAGAGTATCCCTCTAGAAAACCATACTCTGAATTGAAATGTATATGTATCATGCTAAACCTAGTATGGATTGAGACGTCATTGACGTAACAACCTGCTTAGATGAACCTTGTCCAAAGTCCGACGAGATTTCCCTAATCCCAAAGGACACCATCATATTATGTGCATTACTTGGAGAAAACATGTTGATTATTATTGCATAAATAGTCAAATCTAGAGGGGGAAATGGCTAAATTTTATTTGTTTTCAGAAAATGAAGCACGAAATCTCCAGGTTCGGTATCGTCCATAATATCCCCCCTTTGCTAATTGACTGGTGGAAATACCTTGCACCCTGTGACAAAAACCATGTGTGGAGAGTACTTGGTGACCTACCATCTTTACTGAACATGCGACCAAATAGGGAACTGATCGAGGCTCCTACCATGTTCTGGGATGAGAAGAGAGTTTTTTTCGATTTGGCAATAAAGAAATGACTCCTCTCCTGGAAGAAATGGAGGGTTTAGCCAAGTTACCATGGGATAGTCCAGGACATTGGTGCTAGAGAATCGAACCCACGTTGTTTTCTAAAGATGTTAAGTTTTAAGAAGAATGATGAGTCGGTATGCCTGAAGAAATCATACATCCCCTTTGAATTTCTCTATGATCGTTATGGTCATAGCAAATCATATCACCTTTATCATGAGGAGCTAGCCATTACCTCTTTAGGATGTGTGCATCACTAGATTTATGTTTTCATAGTCTGTTTCTTGGGTTTGTTGATCTTTCCGATGCAAGGGGAAGAATTCATACTCATTTATGCATGGTCGCCAGGACCTTAATGGAGGGTATCAAGGTTACACTATCATCCCAATGATCTTAGATGAGATCTAACGTACTCTGGATCGGTGCAAACATGGGTCCGGACACTTTGAGAGTTGTGATCTATTACTACAAGTTTGGCTTCTGGAACACTTTTAGATAGGTGGTTATCGCCAAGAGCTTCTACAAAGGCCACTAAATGACTACATATCCATTTATCATCCAAAGAAAATTACACTCATTCATTCCAGAAAATCCTGGAAATGCTATAGGTTGGGTGCGTTTCTTCAGCAATCTGACAGACGAGCAAGTGTATTGGATGTTTGAATGTTTTCCTAGTAGTGATTTCATTATCAAATCCAAAGGAACTACTCGTTAAGTACTGATCAGGCTACGAGGCATCTACCCTTACACACCTATAAGGGAAATGAGGCAAGCTAGAAGGAAATAAGTCATACCTCGGGTTTCTAACATGGTTCAGTATAAGGCATATTTCAAAGGTATGTCATCTCGTTCAAGTTTGAAGCGCAACACATGTGGAACCAAAAAATCATCATGGAAGGAGGGACTATTGAACCAGACATGTATCATGCCGGCCATATGTAATACAATCTCTCATGGTTGGAAGACGACATAGCTGGGGACGTCGAACCGAGAGTAAATCTAAAAGATAGGATCATAGATGAGGTGGTTGAAGCACAAGTGAAGTATAAAAGGTTACGCATATCACGATAAAAAATCCACTATAGGCCGGAATGGCGCCTAACATCTCTGTTAGGCAACCCAACGGTGAATTACCAGCTTAATTATTCATTTTATTATTTTTGAAATCATGAATTTTATTATATAGAGATATCAATGCATCAAAAATTGTAGATATATATGATTTAAGTAAAATATAAAGTAAAGGTGTCTCAATGGTAAGCAAAATCATAAACAAATTCTAGAACACCCAAAATTCGGTATCATAAGTGCATGAGCATCTACTAGAAGGTACAATGAAAATTTCACATCTGTCTGGAATACAAGATAGACAGGATAATATAAATAATTATGATGGAGACTCTGTATGCTGCGTATCGTAACATGGAATGCAGAGCACCATAAAGTCCCCGCAATAGTTGCGCCCTTGCGCCCAAAGACGAAATATATATACCTGCACAATAAGTGCAGAACTGTAGCATGAGTACATAAATCAATGCGTACCCAGTAAGTATCTAGCCTAACCCCGGAGAAGTAGTGACGAGGGGTCGGCATCGACACTTATTAGTTGTCCAATAAATCAAGTACAGTAGAAAGTAAACAACTATCATGCATGGTAAATAAATAGTGTAAACAAGTATAGGTACGTGGTACGATCCTCCTATGAACAATAAACACAATTTCTCAAATAGCAGTCACCTTCTTAACCGGAGTATATATAAAATGGTCCCCTGAGATAGGTCGTCGCAACTCAAATCAGGAAAACTCACGGATATAGTGGCTTGTTGTCAAATATTACGCACGATTCTGCCGAGGCAAACGACCCGATCCCATAAGAGTATTTCATGAAGTTATCGAGGTGAACGACCTGATCCCATAGGAGTGTTTTATAGAAATGCAAAGACAAATGGCCTGATCCCAAGAATATGATAAATGATACTTCTGAGGGGAACGACCCAATCCCATAAGAGTGTTTTATAGAAATGCTGAGGCAAAAGACCCGATCCCATAAGAGTGTGTTACAATAATATATTTCCAAGGCGAATGGACCGATCCCATAAGAGTAAGACACATAATCCTGCCGAGGCGAACGACCCGATCCCATAAGAGAGTGGTACATAATCCTGCCGAGCAAAATGGCTCGATCCCATATCAGTGTGGTACATAATCCCGCTGAGGCGAACCCCCAAATCCCATAAGAGTAAGAAGCTTAACGGGTCATTGATACCACTCATGAATATACATATGAGTTATGAAGTTTAAGGAAAACTTTGCGATGAATATGCACAACACGGGAGAAATTTGTAAGGAAACCACAATTTCCACGGCTAATCAAGTACCTCATCAAATTTCAAAATTGCGAGTCCATTACTCTACGCAAGTCTAATCTCAGGTCGTAATGCAAAATAAAGTAATTAAACTAGCAAGGATAACTGAAATTGTACAGTTAAAGCATGGTGTGAATCTAAGTCAACCCGTGAATAACCAGCAATTCTAGCATACGCACAGACACTCGTCACCTCATAGGTGCATAGCTCCTACAACATGTATCATAGAACAAGAATAACATCTACAGGGTAAATTCAACCTTACAAGCTTAGACAGGAGACTTACCTTGCTCCGAAATACGATAACGGGCTCCAACGCCTTTCTAACACCTCAAACTAATGCCAAACTATCCAAAACTAATCAAACAACGTGCAAACCAATCAAAATATACTCCAATACTCGTAAGTTAACAATTAGAAACAAATTCTCAACTCCTCAAGAAAATTCAACAAAGTCAACCCCCGGGCCCACGTGTCCGGATTCCGAAATTATCAAAAATAATTATTACCCATAACTTATATAGTATATATTACGAAAATCATCCAATTTCGTCTATGAATTGACCCTCAAATCAAGGATTTACCATATCATAACTTTAGGGCTCAAAACCCTAATTTTTATAATCCCAACACAGATAAAAATGATAACCACGAAAATAATCATGGAAAAACATCAAAATAAAGGTTAGATATTTACCTCCTTGATGAGACGAGAACAACGCCGCGCAATCACCTCAAACAGAGCTCCAGAACTCAAGATATGCTAAAAATACTAAAATGCTCGGTCTCTCCATTTAAAACACTGTCCAGGTAATTTTTCTTCTTTGCCTTCGCGGGACACCTTTGCGTTCGGGAAGAGCAATTTTTCGCGTTGACCGGTCAACCCAAAAATTCTTCATCACATTCGCGGAACCTCTCTCGCGTTCGCGAAGAACAAAGGTTCGGAATTCAATATTTTTTGTTGCTATGACGCCGTAATTACGATATGTATCTAATGGTTTAATCAAATCACAAATCAAAGGTCGTTTCCTCAATATAGTATCCTTTATACCCAAGTAAACGACGCTGAAACATCAAATAAAAGTGTGACACAACCAAACACATCTGAAACACATCCGAGGACCCCGAGACCCTGTCCAATCATACAAACCAGTCCCACAACATAAAATGAACCTACTTGAGGTCTTAAATCATACCAAACAACATCAAAACCATGAATCGCACATCAATTCAGACTAATGAACTTTTAAACTTCGAAAACTCATGCCGAACCATACCAAATAAATCTGAAATGACCTCAAATTTTGCATGCAAGTCCTAAGTGACACAACGAACCTATAGTAATTCCAAGAACCATAATCTGAATCCGATATAAACAAAGTCAACTCTCGATCAAACCTATGAACCGTCTAAACCTTCAATCTTCCAACTTTTGCTAAAAAGCATCAAATCAACCTACGGACTTCTAAATCCAAATTCGGACATATGCCTAAGTCCAAAATCATCATCCTAACCTAATGTAACCATCAAAACTCTGATTCGGGGTTGTTTACTCAACATACAAACCCTGGTCAACTCTTCCAACTTAAAGCTTCCGAATTGAGAATTATTCTTTCAAACTAACTCTGATCTTCCCAAAAATCATATTCGACTACACGTGCAAGTCATAATACATGAAGTGAAACTACTCAAAGTCTCAAACTGCTGAACGACATGTTATAGCTCAAAATGACATGTCGGGTTGTTGCAACACAAAAGGGTGTTCGAATCCGAAGCTAAGCATCTGGAACAACATAAATAGACATGGAGGCGATATGGGAATGGAAGGAGATCGCTAATAAGTCGATAGAGAGGTTAGAATATCTAGAGGAAGGATTGATGGAACTAGAAGGGAAGATGAGAAAGAGGCTTTGGGATTGTCAAGGCATGGACAATGATGATGGAGGGAAGCCGGCCAAGGCTTATTTTCTATTGGACATGCGCGATATGTGGAATGTGGTTGATAGGGTTAAGAGAGCCAAGCATGGAGAAGGTCCTTCAGGAACCAAGTAGACTAGGAGATAATGTCGTTTATTGCTTTCTAGATTAGATTAGATTACATTGTAATAAGGCTTAATGCCATTAGTGACTTTATTATTATTGTCGATTTAGTGAAATATTGATTTGACTTATTTTCGCACTAATGAAATGAGGAAAACGTTGGCATGAATTTTCTTCAAGTCTATGTGATGCTTAGGCCTGCCTCAGGCACAATAAGGTCCCCAAAATCAGGACGCGAATTATTTCATGACCTTATGTGATACATGCTTAAATATTGCAAGCACTCTTTTACTTTGTCTTACTGACTTGGTTACCTTTTATTTTTTTCTTTTTGTTTTGATTATTTTCATTCCCAAAGGTTAGTTCGTGCATTCTGGCATCATCAACATATCACACCAGATCCAGATGTCCTCCACCTTCTCCTTCACTTAGCAACCTGAATAGTAAAGGCAAAGGGAAAGGGAAGATGGATGATTCAAGTGGTATTCGAAAAGACAATGCTACCATGACAGAGAGTTTTGAAACCTCATATGGGAGAAGTATGGAAGCATCAGGACCCGTTTTAAATTACTTAAACTCCCTAAATTTCTTTTCTCCTTCTCTTTGTATAGCCATTCGATCCCTTAACTCATTTTGCATCGCCCTCAGGACTATCTTTATAACTTCAGGTTCCGAGTTTGAATCATTAAGTAAAAAAGTCCTGCGACGACACATCCTTCTACGTTGTCCCTTTGCTCGACTTCGAAAACTCCCACTTGGAGTAATTCAAACTTGTTCTTATTCAGCCATATCTGAAATAAGACCAAGGAAATAATAAGAATGGCTACAACCATTCAATGTGACAACATATATCACATTACTTGTAGAAGGATATGAATTATGGGATTAGGACTAAAAAAATTTCTATTTTAAAGAGATAGTGAGTCTCTTAAGACCAATTCTCATAACACATAAATTCATAGTCTTAGCAAAGTACTTTGACGGACCAGTGTAAAGATGTCACATGAATCTTTTCTACCATATTATTTTACTTAGAGTCAAGGAAGAACTGCATCAAATTCTGATAACAATCAAGCAGCAACTAAAGTTATATATAATGATGCCATATCATAACTATTCATGTTGGGGAAATATTAGAGAAACAATCTCTTTTGGACTATCCATTATCAAATAGTTATTCTTTAAATCAAGTGCAGAAAGACAAATTTTTATATATATATGGATTTACCACACTTTAAAGTTATTTTCTGAAAATTTACATTTCAAGGATCAATAAATCCAAACATAAGAATGCACTGTAAAGTCCCATTATCATGGACCTCAAATTTTATCTCTTATTATATTCATAAAGAAAATAAAAGATTCCTCCTAATTAAAAGAGGCACTTGTCTTTTTCAGAAAAGAAAAAAAAATTGATGATCCAACTATTGTAAAGGAATTACGTCCACTCATGCACTAGCAATAAGACATTGTCAATTTATAGTCAAAGTAGAATTTTCTTTTCTCATTACTATAAAAACAGAAGCCGAATCATTTAGAAATATAACGACTCGACCGGTCATTTTGTGAATTAAAGTCCCGGGTGGCATAAGGTTTTTAATTCCTTCGTATTTTGTGTTATGACTTGTATGCGTGGTCGACTTCAGTTACGGGATGATTCGGAGTGAATTTGGAAGAAGGATTCTAGTTTTGGAAGCTTAAGAGATAAGAGTTAACCGAAATTTGACTTTTTTGTAAACGACTCCGGAATGGGGGTTTGATGATTCCAACAACCTCATATGGTGATTTTGGACTTAGGCGAGCATCCAGATTTGGATTTGGAGGTTGATGTTTTATACGTCAATACCACACAAGAGGGGGGGGGGGAGAGGCGATTTGTGTGGAGTCCAATTTTCGAGTGTTGTCGTTATAGAATGACCTGGTTCTTCTATGTGTCCAACTCAAACTGTTGCGGAATAATAAATGCAGAGAAGTAAAGAACAAAAAAAATTTACGTGGAAAATACTCGGCTCAAAAGGTGAAAAAACCATGACCTACTACTCAGTAGGATTTTCTCCAAACACTTCACTATAACTCTGAGCCAACAACATTTACAAAATAAACTCTTTTGNCTCGAACTGCTTGCAAAATTTCTTCACGAATTTTTCTCTCAGTTCTTGATAAATTTTTGTTTTGTGCGTCTATATACAATAAGAACAATCTGCAATTTATAGGAGTTAGTAGATAAGGAATTAACTAGAATCCTAATGAAACTCTTCCTTGAGAGAAGAGTTCTAGTCAAACTCAACTCCTAAATCCTTCCTTATCTTAGATTCTGTTCTTCTTGAATAAGGAGTCCGTCTCCAATTTTGTTTTTGCAATCTTTTCGCTTAGGAGATAACCTCTTAGTTCATAAATAATGTTTATCTCCTGTGCATGGTCGCTTCTCGTGCCAATGGGTCTGTTTGACTATGTTTGCCCGATGGACCTGGTTCAACTGGGAGTTCCTTTGTCAATCTTCAAAACTATTTCCTTTCTTGGGCCAACAAATTCCCCCATTTTGATGATGACAAACTTAATGCTTCAGGTCTGTTTCATCTTAGTCCAATAGTGATACATATTAGAGTATTAAGCATATATCATAAAGAACCAGGTTCATTAGGTTATAAATATCACATGTTCAGAGCACAACCTATCTTCCCCCTTTTGGCATCATCGAAAAGTTGCAAAAAAATTATGTGAATCCCATTTTTAACATTTACTCATGGCCACTTGGGCAACTGCATATGCAATCATGGATTAATCATCAATAATCAACTAAGAATTCAAACTATCAAAAAATAGAGATACTGAATCAGAGAAAACAGCATCAGATTTCATTGATAGAGAGAATATGATTCTGCCACAATCCACAAAATGAAACAAAAACAATTAAAACATGAGCAACAAAAAAATCCCGAATCTGGGTCACTGAAAATTCTAGGCAGGGCTAAGAAATCAAGGCTTGACTGCAGACCTAGTTCATTTAGCCAAGATGGATGGTTCAGCAGACTTAGAAACAGATGAAGACTTCTTTGAGGAAGTCTTGGCTTTCTTGGGCTTAGGGGTCTGAACCTCTACCTCTGCCACTTTTTCACTTTGATGGACCGGGTCCATCTCATCCACTTCAACAGCCTCAATAGGCTCAACAACCTTTTCTTTCCCTTTTTCCACTCTTTTCTTCTTACTCTCCTCTAAAGCTCTCTTCAACTCGTCCTCACTTTGCTTTACCTTGCTCCTTGTAGTTCTTCCTCTTGGAAGAGAAATATTAGAAGTCTCAGAAGGAGCAGCTTTTCTTTTCTTACTTTCTGTTGTTGTTCCAGACGTTTGAGCTTTAGGAGTTCTTTTCCTCTTTGGGTTGTAATTATCACCTAACATTTTCAGCAGATCCGCCAGGGTTTCATAAGTAGATGAACCAGGTTCATCTGTACCTTTCCTAAATTTACTAACCCTTTAGCGGTTTCTCCTGATTCACTTTCCCCTGCGTTCTTGCTACTTTGTTCCTCCTTTTCTATATCAGCTCCACAAATAGCCATTCTAACAGATTCAGATGTGGGTGAAGAATCAACCACTTCCTTGCCTTTTCCCCTTCTCATTACTTCGTACTCCCTCACTCTCCTTTTCTTTTCTATTTTATTTTTACCTCCTCTCCTTATTGTCTCAGGCATTTCCACATATACCACAGACCCAACCAGTATGAACCTATTTTCTATGTTTTCAGCGACCTCATAAATGACCTCAGAAGAAGGTTATGATACAGAAGTTACCTGTTCAGAATCGAAAGACCCGGTTTCTTCCCCCTCAATCGCCGACTTGAAAGACTCATCGGAAATTTGGGAATGGTTCTGTAAGGGAGGGGATGGCTTGAATGAAATTTGAGTTTTGAATATACGGTTAAGGCTTCCCTAGAATCTAGGTATTTTAATTTGGTGAGGATTCTTGTTGAAACGGAACTGGTTCAAAGTCAATTGGATAGGCTTTTGAAGATTTTGAGTTTGGGTAGAGTTCTGCTCATGATTTAATTATTGGTATTTCAAAGTGTACAGAGTGTAGAACACATATCTTGCCCTTCATATGAACCAGCACGATGAACCAAGTTCATCATTTCAGAATCGTCTTGATCAAGCCTCAATTTGCAGAGATAGGAAAAATTTCATTAGTGGCCAGTATGTCATATCAAAACATGGTATAAGAGTATACTTTTTACAGTATGAGACTGAGCAATTGTTAATCTGATTATTTACACAAATTCCTGATTTTCTAGCCAATTTTTTTTTCATTTTTCCTTCTTCTTTTTCCCTTTTTTCATGTACATTCTGAACTGGTTCAATCAGGTGATCTTAATAATCCCTAATAGTAACATGTTCCTTTCAAAATTCTCTATACTCAGTGCTTTTGTAAAGATATCAACAATCTGTTTATCAGTAGCATAAAACTCAATAGTGATCAATCCTTTTTTATAATTATCCCTTAAAAATGATGTCTAACATCTATGTGCTTAGTTCTTTTGTGATGAACCGAGTACTTGGCCATACTAATTGCATTAGTGTTTTCACAAAAGATAGGGATACAACCTACATCAACCCCACAATCAATTAATTGTTGTTTGATCCACAACATTTAGCACACAACATGAGGCAGCAGCAATACACTCCATTTCAGCAGTAGATAAGCCCTTAGAATTTTACCTTTTTGGTGGCCCAAGACACAAGACATGAGCCAAGAAATTGTGTCATACCTGGGGTGCTCTTTCTATTCACAAGAAAAGCTGCATAATCAGCATCATCATATCCCACTAAGTTGAAATTACTACCTTATGGATACCATAGACAAAGGTCAGTGGTGCCTTTTAGGTATCTCAAGATCCTCTTGACAGCAGTCAAGTGAGACTCTTTTGGATTTTCCTGGAATCCAACACAAAGGCCTACACCGAAAACAATGTCAGGTCTGCTAGCAGTGAGATATAACAAAGAGCTAATCATTCTCCTATACATCTTCTGATCAACAGATGAGCCGGGTTCATCCATATCTAATTTCGTGGATGTTGCAATAGGAGTGTCAATTTCTTTGGATGTTCCTTCCTGGTTTTGTTACTGAAGAATAGGTTCATGGGCAGGTTCCCTCGAGGTTTGAGGTTCGGTTCCTCTCTAGTCAGTTCCCCCTGTCACGTTGCCCTGGGTGGAAGGACCTTTTCCATCCTGTGATACTGCTTCAGGCTGGACTGTGACTTCATCATTTGAGTTTCTTGTTATTCCAATCTCTTCATCTTCTTTTTCCTTATCAACCCCAATGATCTCACATTTCTTCCCATTTCCAAAGGAGACATTACCTCCTTTGAGGTTCTCAAGTGAAAGGAATTGGTCCTCGCTTCTTGTCATGTGCTTTGAGCAGCCACTATCCATGTACCATATTTGGTTGCTCCCCTTCACTTGAACCTGCAAAAGGAAATCAGGGGTTAGTCTAAGGAATCCACACTAGTTTGGGTCCCTTTCTATAGGCAAAAGGATAAATCACATTCTTTTTAGTCCAATTTGCCAGCCTATTTTTCCCTAGAACAAATTTTTTGTTCTTCTAACTTGCCTTCTCTTTTGCAGTGCATTCACTTTTATAGTTACCAGTATTACCACAGTGTGTGCAAATCTTGTTCTCAGGGAGTGTGAGGTACTTTCCTTTAGCATCCCACTTAGGTGTAGAGTTCCCAAAGCCAAGTCCTCTTCTGTTGCTACTATTATATTTTTGTAGCCATGAAAGTGCATCAGAGGACCTGTTCCATTTACAAGTTATGTCTAGCTCATGCTTAACCTTAGTCAAGTCCTCCTTCAGGGTTCTTACCAGTTCATCCTTTCTATAAAGCTCATCTTTTACCTTTCCTAGATCCTTTTCTAGTGAAAGGTGTGTGTCACTAGCTATTTCTTTACCTGTTCCTAACTTCAATTTTAGATTTTCATATCTAGGTTCTAAGATAGTTGAATCAAGTGCATGAACCTGGTTCGTCAATGTAGTATTTTCCTTTTCAGTTTTACAAATATTTATTTCCAGGTTTTTGCATTCTGCTATTAAAAAGTTACACTCTTTTGACAACTGTTCTTTTTTAGAACTTATATTCTTAGATTCATCAATTAAAATTAGCAACAATTCAAATAGTCTATATTTATAAAGGAGTTTAATTTTATCCTTAAGTTCCATAAAACTTATCTCGGATTCTTCATCAGGTTCATCTTCAGATTCCCGAACTGCTATAAGAGCTCGTTCAGCAACCATTGCTTTGAATGACCTTTTGTTGTAGTTCTTCTTGTCATGAACATGTTCCTTCTTTCTGTTCCTTCTTTCAGATTTCTCCTTTTTCCACTCGACTTCCCGCGTATGACAGTTCTTGATCATGTGGTTCATTTTACCACATTTGAAGCATCTATCAGTCATCTGCAAGTGATCATCGAATAGTGGTGGCCTAGTGGTGGATTTATCTTTACACTTTTCAGGTAGTGCACTCATCTTGATCTTTTCCTAAGGTGTTAGCCTCTTCAAGGATAACCCGCTCTGATACCAATTAATGTTATATACGTCACTACCACACAAGGAGGGGGGTAATTTGTGTGGTGTCTAATTTTCGAGTACTGTCGTTATAGAAGAACCTGGTTCTTCTATGTGTTCCAACTCGTACTGTTGCTGAATAATAAATGCAGAGAAGTAAATAACACAGAGATTTTACGTGGAAAACACCCGGCTCAAAAGGTAAAAAAACCACGACCTACTACTCAGTAGGATTTTCTCCAAACACTTCACTACAACTCTAAGCCAACAGCATTTACAAAATAAACTCTTTTGTAAACCTAAGGATTAACTCTAACCCTTATAACAACACGCCACAGGCTGTTGTGACTACGTCAAGTTAAATCTAACTTGAATGATACAACTCAAGTACCTAGTACAATTTGCTTCTAAGAAAGCTGAAAAAGGTACAATTTTAGACCATCTACTACAATAAACTAGACTAAAAGACAACAGATGGAACTGGTTCTTCTAGCTGGTTCAAGTAGCTCCAGATTCGCACTCTCTAATTTGGCTCGAACTGCTTGCAAAATTTCTTCACGAATTTTTCTCTCAGTTCTTGATAAATTTCTGTTTTGTGCGTCTATGTACAATAAGAACAATCTGCAATTTATAGGAGTTAGTAGATAAGGAATTAACTAGAATCCTAATGCAACTCTTCCTTGAGAGAAGAGTTCTAGTCAAACTCAACTCCTAAATCCTTCCTTATCTTAGATTCTGTTCTTATTGAATAAGGAGTCCTCCTCCAATTTCATTTTTGCAATCTTTTCGCTTAGGAGATAACCTCTTAGTTCACATATAATGTTTATCTCATGTGCATGGACGCTTCTCGTGCCAATGGGTCTGTTTGACTATGTTTGCCCTGATGGACCAAATTCAACGGGGAGTTCCTTTGTCAATCTTCAAAACTATTTCCTTTATTGGGCCAACAGAGGTCTGTAGGGTAATTTGAAGCATTTCGGCGAAAGTTGGAAAAGTTGATGTTTGGAAGGTTGAGAGGTTTGATCAAGAGTTGACTTTAATGATATCGGGGCTGAAATGCGATTTCAAGAGTTGTACCAGCTCCTTTATGTCATTTGGAACTTGCCTGCAAAATTTGACGTCATTCCGGATTGGTTTGATATGTTTCGGCGCGAGTTTTAGAAGTTAGAAGATTTGAAAGTTCATGAGTTCGATTCATGGTGCGATTCATAGTTTTGATGTTGTTTGATATGATTTTAGTCTGCAAGCAGGTCCATATTATATTTTGGGACTTGTTGGTATGTTTGGACGTGGTCCCGAGGAGCTCGGGTGAGTTTTGAATATGTTTGGGTTGTGTTGCGCTCCTTTTTTATGTTTCGACTTCGTTTCTTCAAGCATAAATGGTACTATATTAAGAAAATGGGCTCCAATTTCTATTTTTATTGAAGCATAAGATCCATATCGTAATTACGGAACCATAGCAAAAAGAATCGTCAAATTTGGACATCGTATGAGGAAGTTATGCTCATTTTAATATCGGAGAAGAGAGCTGGTGCTGGTGCTTCGCAGATGCGAAGACGGGTCCGTATCTGCAACCCCGCATGTGTGAAAATTGATCCGCAAAAGCGGAAATTACAGCTGGAAATGCGCATGTTCAGATTTTATAAATTTTGTCGGGTTTCGAGGTGCGGGCCCGAGGGTCGACTTTTGGATTGATTTTTAGTTTTTGATAAAGATTGAAGCGTTATTATCCGGATTAGTTTCTTATGAATATTATTTATGTTTTGAAGTTATTTTGTCTATATTTGAACCGTCCATCGGTTATTTCACTCGAGAAGTTTATTTTAGAGTAGTGGTCTAACTTCTTTGAGGTAAGTGTCGTGCCTAACCTTGTGTGGGGAACTACCCCTTAGGATTTGAGTCTTTTATGCTAATTTTATCATGTAAAGTCCGTGTACGCAAGGTGAAGAGTACATGCACATGCTTATTTGGGGAAAATTGACCCTTTAGGGCTCGTAGGTTCTTAGGTTCATTAGATATGAAGTTGTTTTATTATGTTAAGTTTTCACATTTACTAGTTTCGCCTCTACATGTTTTATTTTTAATTAATTGCTTCATGTTCTACTCTTATTTCCTATTTGACTCTTGTGTGCCTTAACTGAAGTTGTTGCCTCTTCGATTTCCATGATATCCTTTCCTAACAGTTTATCTTTATTTAAAATTATTATCTCTTCTGTAATTGTTTATTCTTATTTGGAATTATCGACTCGTGATAACTCCTTTGTTGTTGAGTTGCACTTATGTGAAGGTCATTTGATCACGCTCAACTATGTCTTGTAGAAGACTAAGCGGGCGTTGCAAATATAATCCGGGGTATTACGCCCAGAGTCGATCCCACAGGGAATTTACATATCAATTGAGTCTATAAAATACTAAACTTTTACTTAGTCACTTTTCTCAAGACTTTTGAATATCAATTGGTGATATTTACTAAATCTAATAACAAAATAATATATTAGCAATTAACTAACAATATAATGTAAACAATGATAATAAAGGTCTAAGATTATGGTTTCCCCCATTGGTGAATTCTTCCTTGGATATGTCTTATAGTTTAATTGGCTATCTCTGTCAATCATGAACGCTCTAACTATCATAAATCTCTCTCAAGTAATTATGATAATTTACTAAACGTACTCTCTCAAGTTACGCTAGCTAGATCGCAATACAGTTCACTTTAGATTGAACCCGAGGTATCGTTATCTCTAATCTAATCTCTAAACCCTCGGTTATGACTTTCGTCTATACTGCGGGAGTGGTGTTTCTCAAGAAACTACCTAAATATGCACTCTCTCTCAAGTAGATACATAATAAATAGGAATAGTTAATCAAGGGCCCTTTCAATCAACTATAATAAAAATGTAGTTGAACAAAAAGAGATTAATCAACCAAAATATATTAATATCGCAATGAATCCATCCCCAACGGGTTCTACCAAAACCCTAGACTAAAGAATTTAGCTACTCATGTTATTGAGAATCAAAACTAAAAGAAATTGCATAATGGAAATACAAAGTAATGAATACTAGATGTAGAAATCAATGTTTGCCACTTCTATGGTGTTTTCTTGTCGAATCCTTCCAAATCTCCTCCGTCTTTTTTCGAATCCTTCAGTTGTGTTGTTTGGTGTCTATTTATATGTTTAGGGCGAACCCTAACCATGTGGGAGACTTCTATTTCAACCGGGAAACACTTAACTTGTCAAAACTCGGATTTGGCCGAAATTGCGGACCCCGGGCGTTTGGGCTCTAACGCACCCCTAAGGCCAGGGCAGGCCTGGCGTTTGGGCCCTAACGCCCCCCTAACGCCAGGTAGGGTCAGGCTTTAGGGGGCAAACTCCCGGCTATCGCCCGGGTGTCTCCTTTTGTGTATTTTTGACGTATTTACATCCCTTTAGCTCCGTTTCCATCTCCAGTTCACCTACACATGAAATAAACTCCATTAAGCACATAAAAGTGTATTTTTATCATTAACGCACCTCAAATGTAAGGTATATTACATATTAAACTATGCATTTTAGTCTTGCATCAAGACCCCACACTTAAACCTTTGCTCGTCCTCGAGCAATAAAACTACACTCATGTACACAACTTATTAAGAAACTTTCTTAACACATTATACCAATAATATTTAAAACATTTCAAGCACAAAGGTGTGACATCCTCGCCACAATAATCGACTCACAAATACCATGCTTTATTCACAACTCACTAACTACTCTAACTTAGAGGTCAACAACATTACCTTTCCGTCATGAATCATATGCCCTCACCAAATCAAAGATCTAGTTCCTCACACAGTAAAATTTAAGAACACTTAGGAACTCAAAATCGAAAGAATTCACTGGATCTCAGAAATAAAACATTCATGTTCCACACAAAACGTACCATAGGCTTGCCCGTAGTGTAATACTCTACTAATCGAGCTCATTCAGTCTAGGATCAAGTAGGACTTTATTCGGTTGTAATGTAGGATGCGGGACGGGTAGGATACATTTGGATATAAGAGTGACTA
>ML429138.1:0-30893 GCA_005239525.1 Nicotiana knightiana | reverse complement strand
CATAACCTGTTGACCTCCCCGGACACCGGCATAACCCGATGATCCTTCTGACAACAGCATAACTTGTTAATCACTTCCAGACACTGGCATAACCCATTGATCTCTTTTCAGGCAACAACATAACCTGTTGACCTCCCGGACACCGGCATAACCCGGTGATCCTTCTGACAACAGCATAACCTGTTGACCTCCCCGGACACCGGCATAACCCGTTGATCCTCCTGAAAACAGCATAAACTGTTGATCATCTTCAGACACTGGCATAACCCAGTGATCCCTTTTCAAGAAATAGCATAACCTGTTGATCCTTCCCCAGACACCAGCATAACCTGGTGATCTTTTCTTGACGGCAGCATAACCTGTCCATCTTTTCCAACATAGGGTCTCCGATCCCTAGTTGATTTTACTTTTTAGGCATAGGGTATCCCCGCCCTAGTCTACAATAATTCCAGGTGCACTGCCCCCGGCCTTTCGCCATTTTCAATAATAAAGTAGTATAGATTTTCTTGCAATAACTCACAAAAATTCCCCTAGCGAAAACTGGGGAAAAAATTTTGTTTGCTCGTTTTGATTTTGTGCAGATTAAGTTGGAACCCGATACGACCAAAAGAAGAAGTTTCGATCCAAAATAACAAAACAAAAGGAAGAAAGAGAAGATTGAATCCAAAAGTGCAGATACGGAGAAGATATGGACTATTCAGGACAAGATTGAAGTCATCCGTTCGGTATATCCTGCCTTGGTCCAAAAAGCAAAGAGTCGAAACCAACACCTGCGACTAACGAACATCAAGATCCAGGTCAGAGTTAGCGGAAGATCAAGACTCAAGAACAGGTCTTATATAGGAATCTTGTAACTAGCAGCTGATAGGTCTTAGATTAGTCTGTCGTCTTGTTTACATTGGGCGTAACAAGGAGATCCGCAGCAGTAACAGCAGCAACCGCAGTGAAACCACAGTTACTCGGTAGTCCCAGCTACCAAAACTTCCAAAACTACACTGACCTGATTCCTTTATAACCAAGGATATGTGGGCAACCTTTGAAGCAGGGTTCGGTCAAACTTTTCAAAAACGCTTCACAATGGAACATATGAATAGGTGAAAGTCGTTCATTGCCGCTCATTTTGTCTTTGCCCGAAAACTCTTCGTGTTTCCGAACAAAGAGGGGCAGCTGTGAGCATGTGATTTTTACTTGCCGTATCGTCCTATAAACATCCCAATAAATCAATTGATTTTATGAATTTGGTTGATTTTCAGTAATTAATTGTGAATTATTTGCATTTTTTGCATATCCATAATTCATCTTTCAAAATCATTAAAAAATTTTGCATTATTTAAATAATAAACAAATGACGAGTATTTAACGTAATGCAGTTTTTAATAACTTACTATNTGTAAATAGATGAAAATAAGGTTTAAAATTAATTGCTAACATTTGTTGGATTAAATTAGATTTGGACTTATTTAGGTTATTTAGTTAATTAATTGAGAAAAAGCCAATTTCGGACCTGGGCTTGAAATTACCCAAGCCCAAACCCAATCCCTACAAACTAAAACAGCCCAGCCCAAACCCCTTACACCCGGCCTTCCCCAGCTTAACAAAAACGACGCCGTTTTAGGCCAAGTTCAGTCCCAACCATTGATCTATCTTTGATCCAATGGCTGGGAACTGACCACCCTTTTAGTATTTAACTGCCCGAACCCCACCCCATACCCTCATTCAATCTGAAACCCAACCCCATACCTAAACCCTAGCCGCCCCCATCTCCTTCATCTATCTGGAACTCTAACCTAAACCCTAGCCGCCCCTGAAACCCCACCGCCGTCCGGCCACCATAACCACTCCACTCAACCCCAAATCTCTACCCTACAACCCCCATCACCTCCTAAACCACCTCCTGTTATTAGTCTTGTCAAAAAACCATCCCAAAAACCCCAATTTCAGATCTGAGATTCCAAAACCCTAAGTCTCCCATGCGCACTGAGTCAAGGGCCTTCAACGGCTCAGACCTGCATGAGTCAGTTGCTCTTGACAAGAGCAATTGATTCATGTGGGTTTGACTCGTTTTCAAACCCACCGAAGTCCGGCCACAACTCCGGCGAATCCGACCAAATGGTTTTAACTGACTGGTACCCCTCCCCTTTGTTTCTTTTAATCACTTGTCTAGTAAGATAAATCGCCTAGGCTAGTATTAAATTTCTTCTACCAATCTAAGTCTTCCGTTTGGATTAATTGTTTAGATTTTGTAGGTTTTCTGTTTATTCTCCTAAATGATGTTAGTTACAAGATATTTGTTTAANCATGCGCACTGATTCAAGGGCCTTCAACGGCTCAGACCTGCATGAGTCAGTTGCTCTTGACAAGAGCAATTGATTCATGTGGGTTTGACTCGTTTTCAAACCCACCGAAGTCCGGCCACAACTCCGGCGAATCCGACCAAATGGTTTTAACTGACTGGTACCCCTCCCCTTTGTTTCTTTTAATCACTTGTCTAGTAAGATAAATCGCCTAGGCTAGTATTAAATTTCTTCTACCAATCTATGTCTTCCGTTTGGATTAATTGTTTAGATTTTGTAGGTTTTCTGTTTATTCTCCTAAATGATGTTAGTTACAAGATATTTGTTTAACTGAGTTTAGTTTTAGGTTTTTCTTCTTTATTGATTGCCCCTAAATGCTACTGCCCCTTCCCTTTCTAACTGTTTTGGGTTTATTGGCGTGAACCTGTCTAGATTTAGTTATTTTTTGATGATCTGTGTAGATCTGTTGTTTTCTTCCCCCGCCTGTGTATATTTTTCCTTGTCGTTTTAATTTTGAGTATTTTCATGACTCTTGTTCTTGTCATATTAAGTAATTAGGTTTTCCTTGTTAATCATACCTCCTAATTTAGGTTTCGTCATTGACTGCATATATGACTTTTCTATTTTGATTCACATTGTTTTCAATTGATGTAGTACTTAACACATTATGCAATTCCGGACTGTTTTTGCAACCATGATTAATCATTTTTAGGTTTTCCTGTTAGTCACCATTGATTTACTAAAGATTATACTTATTTGATTCATGCTTAGTTTGTTTTTAGACTGCCTTCACTATCGCTCCTTCCCACCCTCAATTTATTTGTTTACTCTAATTCATCTTCTGAGTTTAGTGTAATCTAGGATTAACCATCAATCCTGACTAAGCAATTAAATAATAATCTAATTAGACAATCATACACAACTAATTAAGTATACATGTGAACTAAATAACAGTATAATTGACATAAGTCTAAGAAGTTTAAAGTAATTGATTAATCTGAAATTAATCAACCCTTGATAAGGCAATAAAGTTTAGATACTAATTAATTAAATTAGAATGGAGTTACTTATTGCCTAATTGTAAACTTAACTAACTTTCTTTAATCAAATTAAGATCCTAGAATGACCAAAATAGTTTAAAAGTCCAGTTTCATAGGATTAACCACTCAATTGACTAAGAGTTAATGGATAAGCCTAATTACACCTAATGAAATTGTTTCAACCAATTAGCTACTGATTTTAATTCAAATAGTGGTCAATTTGAGTTTAAATTAATTAGGCAATAAGTCACACTTAACTAGTAGACTTAATTTTCTTTAATCATCTAAACAACATAGTTGATCTAAGTCCTAGATAACTAGTTAAGATCAATTAACTATGTTTAAGAATAATTATTTCACTTAGACTCACATTTAAATGATTCCAACTTCTTCAATCTACAAATTAACTTAGGTAGCTTCTTAAAGTATGTAACTGAAAATAAAATCTGTTTAAAACAAGTAGCTTGAGGGTAATGAACTAAGGCAGATTCATTTAGTTTAATTAAATTAACCTAAGTTTAAGGGAACTGGTTTGACTAACCTCCTTTAAGTTTAATTAAATTGTTGATTTAATGACTTAAACATAGTAAGTAGTATGAAAGCCAACTTTAGGCATTTAATCAACTAATCTTCATTTAATTGACTCCACCTTAGTTAAGAACAATTAGTTGTCACCCAAAAGAACCTTCTAGATTAGATAAATATCAGGAAATCAGATACTTTAGGGATAGAAGGGGAATTTCAAGGGGCTGGAATGTTCTGGAAGAAACAGCTGTCCCAAAAGGATAGGGTTGACAACTGTTCCTGTACCCTTTTCAGCTCATTTAGGATAGGGAATATGCTAAACATATCCTATCCCAAATGTCCCTATATACACACACACTTTTTACCCCTAAAAAAAAGATTTTTTTTGGGGGAGATTCTTCTCTGAATCCCTTGGACTGAAAATTACAACTTTGACTGCTAAAAACTTAGAAAACAGAAGTGAAAAGGATTTTACAGAAGGAGTGGGAAACAATCTGAGCTTAGGTTGTCTTGTAGCTGTGATTTTCTTTCCAAAATGACTTGGTTTTTGGTTGCTGTCTTATTTCAATCATTTGGGTATTCAAAAATCATCTTCCCCTGGGTTTTCTCTACTTTGGGTTTGCTGTTTGTTGCTGCTGGCTTTCTCTGCTTTTCTGCTGACCCCCATTGCTTGACCTTTATTTGGTCAAGTTTTTCTGTTGTTATCTTATTCTAAAGGTATGTAAAACTGACTTCTCTCTTTATGAAGTATGAAAATATGAAATTTGTTTGTCTTTCCTCTATGAATCTGTATTGTTATTTGTTTAGACCTATTTCTGTATAAACTTATATGCATGTATATAGAGTAACACATTATGTTTGTTTAGTTTCTAATCTCTGAATTTTAGATAAGTCTGTTTCATCTTAAAACTGCATGTTATATAACTGTGCAATCAATGTTTGTGGTAGAAAATAGCATCAAAGGGTAATGAACTTAACCTCTAATAGTTAAGTTCATCCTACAAAGATGTTGAAATACTGGTTTATTCTAGGTTTTAGATATCTAGATACTGTTATGAAACAACACTAGGGTAGATGAATTTGACCCTCTATAATGGTCAAATTCACCCCATATCAGGTGCTTAAACAATGGTTTAGTTGCTGAAAGTCACCCTCTTAAGGGTATAAAATAAGTGATCGAAAAAGGCCCTTGGAATAAGGAATCTGGACTCTTTAAATGTCCAGATTCATTCTCTAAAAATGCCTTAATAATCAAAGTCCCTGTATAGTTTAGAATTATGTTAGCATCTGCACTAGGATAGATGAATTTGATTTGTTGATAGTCAAATTCACCCCATGTTAAGTGCTTAAACAGTAGGCTATCACCCTTAAAGGTACGAAGTGAACAATCGACAAAGGCTGTAGAACATTGAATCTGAACCCTTCAAGTGGTCAGATTCATACTCTAAAAATGCCTAAAATTAAAGCTATGGCACAATTATGAGTTGAATAAGACCTCTATAGAGATGAATCTGACCCCTCTTTTATGGTCAGATTCAACTTATAAGAGGTCAGAACCTTTTCTGGTAAAAATAGTGTAAAAAAACATCATAAAGGATGAGCCCAACCTCCTTCATGATATGATTCGTCCTATAAATGTTTGAAGATCTATTGATTACTACTACCCAAATAATAGATTTTGGACTTATTATCCGCATTAAAGAATACACGAGTAGTTCTGTTTTTTAGCTTAGTATAAGCATCATCCGACTTAAACTCGACTTCCTATCATAGTCTTGTTTAGTCCAATGGGTGCATAACACACTCATCTAATTTAGGTGTTCTATAGATTACAAATGAAAGCTCGAACGTATGGTTTTGAAAGCATTCAAGACAGATAATTTAGTTAGACTGAACATTTTAAATTTTCTTTCCTTTCAAAAATGCATGTTGACAGAGCAGTCGGAGTTGTAATTCATTTTCAGAATCATTGTAATTAAAGACTGGACTGTATATATTTAAATTCCTCTTACTGTTCGTGTTTGTTCTTTTCCCTGAAAAGTAGGTTGTTTTTATTAGTAAATTTATAATCCAATCCCTGTTTCGAAAAGTAGCATGATGACAGTAGATAAAAATGGAGTGTATGTTAAAAATTAGCATGCATAGGATTTTACAAACACTTATTGTTTTGGAAACAACTATTTCTGATTGTAGTTGCCTTCAATATAAGTCAGAATCATTTAATTGCTCTCAATTCATTCTGCATCTTATAAATTTTCTGAAATCAATGTATGCATATTTTTACAAATGAATTTCTTAAACGACCAAGTGTGAACTAATAAAGCTATTCACGATATATCCTTCCTTAAAAAGAAACCACAAAGAAATTCTAGATTATAAATTCGAAAGCATTTAGAATTTGTATGATCTTGGTTTTAAGACTAATCTGTCTAAAACTTTAAATTTCATTCTTTTTAATAACTTGTGCCCTTAAATACCTCGCGATTTACTTGTGCCTAATCTAGTGAATCCTTGATACATATGAGTATGATTTTCCAAACAATGTCCCTTTGATAACTGGAAAACAACATTAAATGTGCAAATTTTCTCCTAATTATCATTCAGAGTACAATGTTTCAGTTTATACCTGTATCTAGTAGTGTTTAGTTCAAATTACACAAATCCCTTTTTGTTCAATAGCCGAAGTAGGATTGGCCAAAAAGATTTGAAATAATTTAGGGCTAAATGTGGCCATGGCCCGGAATATGCTGTCCTTTAGGCTAATTAATATCATTTTAGGCAATTCTCTAGGTAGAATGATACCTTTAGTTTTGGTAAAGAATCAAATATTATTCCAAAATCACCATAATCCATGCTCGGGAGTGGCAACTCATGCCCCCGACCCTATACTCCAAATAATAAATAAAATTGCACATAGCAATCACGGGTGCATTTCATGTAACGTGTCTGCAATGTGTCCAAAGACAAACAAGTGTACACCATCGTAACTTGTCTGAGATAAATCCATAAACGTCCTAATTAATTTTAAAAACTAAAATATTATTTCAAATAGAAAAACCTAAAGAATACTCATACAGCGCCTCTAATAGGCATTATAAAACGGTCACGATCATAGTCTTGACTACTTAATCTACACTCGGGTGCGACAACTCATGTCCCCGTCCTCAACTTCAAATTATAATAAAAATCACATGTTGTAATTACGGGTGCATTTCATGTGGCGTAGTTATAATGTGTCCAAAAGACAAGCAAGTGCACTCCGTCGTGACTTGTTCCAAGATAAATCCATAAAAAACGGCTAAAAAGTAAGAAGGCTAAAATGCACAATATGTTTAAAATACGTAAATAATCAGATAACATAGGCCAAATATTAATAGTTAAGCGACCGTGCTAGAATCACGGAACTCGGGAATGCCTAACACCTTCTCTCGGGTTAACAGAATTCCTTACTCGGATTTCTGGTACGCATACAAGTTAAAACAGAGTCTAAATTTCCTCGGTTTGGGATTTCAATAAAACGGTGTCCCGGAACATCGTCAAAAATCCGGGTGGCTACTCTTAAAACTAAAATAAATCCCAAATCTGAATAATGTCACTTAAAGTGGAAAAACTCCCTTTCTACCCTTCATCAATCCGGGGGGTAGTGGAAAAATGAGGTGTGACATCTACTAGAGCTTTGCCATTGCCCCGATCTCGTGAGTCATCTCCAGAGGCTCATCCTCCACGTGATCGTTCCTCCCATCCTCCCCGTGATCGTTCCTCCCGTCCTCCCCATGGTCGTTCTTCCCGTCCTCCACTAGACCCTTCTCTATACCGTCTTGTAGATGAAAGTTCATTAGATGGTGATGATGATATTGTAGAAAACACTCTTTTACTTTTATATACTTTGAACTACACAAATAGAACCAGTTTTGAACTAGTTGTAATAAGTTTTAACTTGGTTTTGGATTTTTTAGTTCAATTGAACTTTAATTTTTTAGTTTTAATATATTTATTGATTGTTGTTGTTGTAATTTTATGTTGCTATTAGGAATTTTGGTATGCTGGCAGGTGGTGTACCTCCCAAAACAGGCATTTTATGCCAAAGTTAAAACCCAGAAAACCGACCAAAGTTGATCGGTTTCTAACAAAAAAATATATTTTTCTGCAAATTACCGAACAACTTTGGTCGCTAATTGTCACGACCCGAATTTCTCACCGTCAGGACCGTGATGACGCCTAACATTGATCCCTCTAGGCAAGCCAACGTGAATATTTAATTTACTTTATTCCTTTATTATTATCTAATAATATGCGAAATACAACACTTAACATAAATAAAAGTACAAAATGAAGCAAGGTATGTAAACTCAATTTAATGCCTTTACGAAATTTCACAAAACCAATAGAAAAATTTTGTAGTGACAAACTCACAGACTGTCAATGAACAATACATATAAAGTTCTGAATGAAATAAGTACATCTGCTTCTGAAATAACTAGAACATAATACAAAAGATGTAGGAGGGGACACCAAGGCCTACGGACGCCTGCAGGACTACCTCAGGGTCTCCACTGGACTGAAGGCAACAACCTCGATCTATGGTCCGTAGGGTCCTACACCGGGATCTGCACGAAAGTGCAAAGTGCAGCATAAGTACAACTGACCCCATGTACTGAGTAAGTATCGAGCCTAACCTTGGCGAAGTAGTGACGAGGCTTGGACACGAAAACCAAAGTCAACTTGTGCAGTTTAGTAGTATACGGAGAAAAATAATACAACGAGAGATAAGCAGTTAAACATAAAGGAAAAGGGAAACATGTTGAGGGGAGGAAACATCAATAATGGAAACAACGAGGTATGATACAATTTGGATATCAATTTAAGCAACAGAATAGTAATACGAAAATCAAGTACACGGCATCACCCTTCGTGCTTTTACTCTCGTCCTCACCATCAGAATAAATATATTCGGCATGGCATCACCCTTCGTACTTTTACCTAGCAATATCATGGCACAACATTATCCTTCGTGCATTATCTCTCATATCATGGCACGACATCACCCTTCGTGCTTTTAAAATCACAATATCGGCACGGCATCACCCTTCGTGCATTAACATTCACTCAAAATCACACGCACGGCACCACCCTTCATGCATTTACACTCTTCCTCACCCAAACACATCAAATGACAGCAATCCAACAAGGAAAAATAACGGAGTAAACTGAAATAAAACCATAACATCCCGGCAAAGGAGTCAACAGTGGCCTTAATACCATCCCGATAAGGGAAAACAACTATGTCCAATCTCATTTAGTACATAACTTAACATAAAAATCTTCAACTGAAGCTAATACTCCACACTATTCAATATCAAGGAATTTCCACCAACATGGATAACTATAAAGTGAAACTCAAATATTACTTACGAAAAACCATATGAATCACAATATTCAACTCACGGGCATGCTTGACACCAACGTATAGGTACTCGTCACCTCACATATACGTTGAACATGATACTTACACATAGCAAATAGGACACAACACCTATTAACTCAAGCTAAGGTTAAACCAAACAATTATCTCAAACTCAACGACCAAACTCAAGCCTCGATTACTTCTTTTCCTTTTTGAATTTGACTCCAATTCACTTGTATCTAGACATTTTCAACTCAATAACATTAATAAATGCCAAATAATCCCATCCCAACGCTTAATTATAGGTTTTACATCATTCTTCCCAAAAATCAAAAATTGACCCCGGGCCCACTTTGCCAAATCATGAGTTTCGAACAAAAACACGATCACCCATTCACCCACAAGCCCGAATATGTAATTTCTTTTGGAATCCGACCCCAAATTGAGGTCTAAATTCCCAAATTTATAAAATTCCTAATTCTCCTAAAATCCCTAATTTCTACCCTTGAAGAACAAGATTTAGCCCTAGAAATCGAATGGGTGTTAATGGAAAATGAAGAAAATGAGATTAGAAACACGAACCTATGATTTGTTGATGAAATCCCTCTTCAAAAATCGCCCAAAGTCGGATTCTATGGAAGAAAATATGAAAATGGGGTATATTCCCGTTTTTGCTACTGTTTTTCAAAGACTGGGCAAAATATAGCTTATGCGTTCGCGACCAGAGCAGTGCGTTCGCACAGATTTGACTTCACTAGCCTATGCGTTCGCGAGCTACGAGCCGCGTTCTCACAAGGTTAAATCTACCCAGCCCCCAGTCCCCTTACTATGCTATGCGATCGCGGATGGCCGGGTGCGTTCACGTAGAGTAACCTCCTAAGGCTCTGCGTTCTCACCTGGTTCTATGCGTTCGCATAGTGCAAATCTGCCCCCCTCCCAATTTGTGTTGTGCGTTCACATGGGTTACCATGCGTCCGCATAGAGCAAAAGCTCAGACACCAGCAACACCCAAAAACACAAGATTTTCTAAGTTTAAATCTCCCCGACGCCTATCCAAAACTCACCCGAGCCCTCGGGGCTCCAAACCAAACATGCACACAACCTCAAAAACATCATACATACTTACTCATGCGATCAAATTGCCAAATTAACATCTTAAACAACGAACTTATCATTAAAATCAAAGAAACATTCCAAAACTTCCAAAGTATCAAATTTCACAACTACGGGTCCGAATCACATCAAATGACCTTCGTTTCTTACCAAATTTTACAGACATATCATAATTACCATATTGAACCTGTACCGGGATCCGCAAACAAAATACGGGCCCGATACCATAAATTTCAAATATAACTAAATTTCCAAAAACTCTTATATTTTCAGTAAAACAATTTCTTTCAAAAATACGTTTCTCGTGCTTGGGACCTCGGAATTCAATTTCGGGCATACGCCCAAGTCCTATATTCTCCTACGGACCTTCGGGGACCGTCGAATCACAGGTCCAGGTCTGGGTCCGTTTACCCAAAATGTTGACCGAATTAAACTTAAATTCAATATTAATGGCCAATTTAGCATTTTCTTTTCAAATTTTTCATATAAAAGCTTCCCGGCTATACGCTCGGGCTGTGCACGCAAAATGATGCGAGATAAAATGAGGTTTTCAAGGCCTCATAACACCATTTTGACTTATAAAAATGAGAGATGACATTTTGGGTCATCACATTCTCCACCTCTAAAACAAACGTTCGTCCTCGAGGAGACATAGAAAAGTACCTGAATCTGGGAAAAGATGGGGATAACTGCTCCGCATATCGGAGTGGGACTCCCAGGTAGCCGCCTCGGTAGGCTGACCTCTGCACTGAACATGAACCAAAGGATAACTCTTCGATCTCAACTGACGAACCTGCCAGTCTAATATGGCTACCGACTCCTCTTGATAGGTCAAATCCTTGTCCAAATTGACACTGTTGAAGTCTAACACATGGGATGGATCATCGTGGTACTTCCGAAGCATAGACACATGAAACACCGGATGCATAGTTGATAAATTTAGTGGCAATGCATGTCTATAGGCCACCTCTCCCACTCTGTCAAGAATCTCAAATGGACCAAGGAATCTAGGGCTTAACTTGCTCTTCTTCCCAAATCTCATCACGCCCTTCATGGGTGACACCTGAAGGAATACCCGCTCCCCAACCATGAATGCAAAATAACGAACTCTGAGGTCAGCATAACTCTTCTGCCTGGACTGAGCTGTACGAAGTCTATTCTGAATCATCTTCACCTTATCCAAGGCATCCTGCACTAACTCCGTACCCAGCAACCGAGCCTCTCCCGGCTCAAACCACTCAATCGGCGACCGACATCGCCTACTATATAATGCCTCATAAGGAGCCATCTGAATGCTCAAGTGATAGCTGTTGTTGTAGGAAAACTCAGCTAATGGAAATAACTCGTCCCAAGAGCCTCCAAAGTCAATGACACAGGCTCGTAGCATATCCTCCAAGGTCTGAATAGTACGCTCAGACTGTCCGTTCGTCTGAGGATGAAACGTTGTGCTCAATTCAACCTTCGTTCCCAACTCACGATGAACTGCCCTCCAGAAATGATAGGTAAATTGCATACCTCGGTCGGACATAATAGTCATGGGCATACCATGAAGACGAACAATCTCCCTAATGTAGATCTCTGTCATTCTCTCCGAAGAATAAGAAACTGCCACAGGAATGAAATGCGCTGACTTGGTCAGCCTATCCACAATTATCCATACTGTATCGAAGTTCCTCTTAGTCCGTGGGAGTCCAACAATGAAATCCATGGTGATACGCTCCCACTTCCACTCAGGAATCTCAATCTGCTGCATCAATCCACCAGGTCTCTTATGCTCGTACATTACCTGCTGACAATTCAAGCACCAAGCTACATATGCCACAATATCCTTTTTCATCCTCCTCCACCAATAATGTTGCCACAAATCCTGGTACATCTTTGCGGCGCCCGGATGGGTAGAATATAGAGAACTATGGGCCTCCTCTAATATTAACTCACGAAGTCCATCCACATTGGGTACACAAATACGACCCTACATCCGTAAAACTCCATCATCACCAACTGTAACCTGCTTGGCATCACCGTGTCGGACCGTATCCCTAAGGACACACAAATGAAGATCATCATACTGTCGATCTTGAATACGATCAAATAATGAGGAACGGACAATTGTATAATCTAGAACACTGCCTGGCTCAAAAACATCCAATCTCATGAACCGATTGGCTAAAGCCTGTATATCCAAAGCAAGCGGTCTCTCTTTGACAAGAATATACGCAAGACTACCCATCTGACTTCCTACTCAAAGCATCGGCCACCACATTAGCCTTCCCTGGATGATATAAGATGGTAATGTCATAGTCTTTCAATATCTCCAACCATCTCCTCTGCCTCAAATTCAACTCCTTCTACTTTAACAAATATTGCAAACTCTTGTGATCCGTGAACACCTCACAATACACGCCATATAAATAATGCCTCCAAATCTTCAGCGCGTGAACAATGGCTGCTAGCTTCAAATCATGAACTGGATAATTCTTCTTGTGGATCTTCAACTTACGCGAAGCATATGCAATAACCTTGCCATCCTGCATCAACACTGCACCAATTCCAACCCGAGATGCATCACAATACACAGTATATGGCCCTGAACCTGTGGGAAAAATCAACACCGGTGTCGTGGTCAAGGATATCTTGAGCTTCTGAAAGCTCACCTCACACTCATCTGACCACCTGAACTGGGCACCCTTCTGAGTCAACCTGGTTATCGGGGCTGCAATAGATGAAAAGCCTTCCACAAACCAACGATAGTAATCTGCTAAGCCCAAGGAACTCCAAATCTCTATAGCTGACGTGGGTCTAGACCAATCCTTGACTACTGAAATCTTCTTCGGATCCACCTGGATACCCTCTACTGATACAACATGACCCAACAATGCAACTGAGCTCAACCAGGACTCACACTTAGAAAACTTGGCATACAACTGACTGTCCCTTAGAGTCTGAATAACGACTCTAATGTCTTTCTCGTGCTCCTCCCGGCTACGGGAATAGATCAGAATATCATTAATAAAGACAATCACGAAGGAATCCAAATAAAGCATGAACACTCAGTTCATCAAGTCCATGAAAGCTTCTGGGGCATTTTTCAACCTGAATAACATCACCAGGAACTCATAATGCCCATACCGAGTGCGGAAAGCTGTCTTAGGGACATCGAATGCCCTAATCCTCAACTGAGGGTAGTCAGATCTCAAATTGATCTTCCAAAATACCTTGGTACCCTGAAGCTGATAAAAAAATCATCAACTCGTGGAAATGGATACTTGTTCTTGATGGTAACCTTGTTCAATTGCCAATAATCTATACACATCCTCATCAACCCATCCTTCTTCTTAACAAACAACACCGGCACACCCCAAGGCGAGACACTAGGCTTAATGAAGCCTTTATCAAGCAAATCCTGCAACTGTTCTTTCAAATCCTTCAACTCTGGCGAGGCCATACGATATGGAGGAATAGAAATGGGCTGAGTTCCCGGAGCCAAATCAATGCAAAAGTCAATATCCCTGTCGGGTGGCATACCCGGCAGGTCTGCAGGAAACACCTCTGGAAACTCACAGACTATGGGCACATACTCCATAGTAGGAACCTCGGCACTATAATCACCAACATAAGCCAAATAGGCCAAACACCCCTTCTCGACCATGCGTCGAGCCTTCATATATGAGATAACCCTGCTAGAAGAATGACCAGGAGTCCCCCTCCACTCCAGTCGAGGCAAACTCGGCAATGCTAGTTTCACGGTCTTGGCATGATAGTCCAGTATGGCATGATAAGGCGACAGCCAATCCATCCCCAAAATAACATCAAAATCTACCATATCCAGGAGTAGAAGATCTACACTAGTCTCAAGACCACCAATAACCACTACACATGAACGGTAGACACGATCTACTACAATAGAATCACCACCGGTGTAGACACATATACAGGAGTACTCAGAGAATCACGAGGCATAACCAAATAAGGAGAAAAATAAGATGACACATAGGAATATGTGGACCCTGGATCAAATAAAACTGAAGCATCCTTGCAGCAAACTGAAACCATACCTGTGATAACTACATCTAAAGCCTCAGCCTCAGGTCTAGGTGGAATAGCATAACATGGGGGGTAGGCCCCACAAGTCTGAAATACATCCCTGGGATGGTCTCCTACTGGCTGACCTCTACCTCTAGCGGCCTAGCCTCCACCTCTAACGGCCTGACCTCCACCTCTAACACCTCGACCCCCACCTCTTACTGGCTGAGCGGGTGGTGGAACACCTTGTACTAGAACCATGGCACGAGAACCCTGGTGTTGAGAACTGCTCGAGGCTCGAGGGAAATGTCTAGAAATGTGCCTCTAATCACCACAAGTATAACAAGCCCTCGGCTGCTGAGGCTGTTGACCCTGAAACTGACCCTGACGACCTGAGTAACCCCCCTAAAAACCCTGAATCGGGGTGCACTGATAGGAGCTAATGGTGCATTGTAGGGAAACTGATCAGAATACTGCATATCAGAACCACGGCCACCTGGAGCATTGCGAGAAACACGAAGTGCCGAATGAAACGGCCGAGGATGATGGCTCGTACCAAAAGAATCCCTGCCTCCAGATGAGGCGCCACTGAACCTGCCAAATTTAGGGGGTCTCTTGTCAGACCCCTGACCACCCCCTGCAGCAGAACCATCTCAACTCGTCTGGCCACATTGGCTGCATCCTGGAAAGAAATCTCACTCCCTGTCTCCTTGGTCATCTGCAATATGATCGGCTGAGCTAGCCCCTCAATAAATCCTCCTTACCCTCTCTCGCTCGGTAGGGAGCATCATAATAGCATGTCGGCCAAGGTAACAAATTTGGTCTCGTACTGAGTGATGGTCATAGAGCCCTACTGGAGACGCTCAAACTGCCTCCGAAGATCCTCTCTTTAGTGATAGGAAGAAACTTCCCCAGAAATAGCTGAGTGAAATGGGCCCAAGTCAAGGCCGGTGATCCAACTGGTCTATCTAAACAATAATCTATCCACCAAGTCTTGGCGAGACCTGACAGACGAAAGGTAGCAAAGTCGACCAAATTGGTCTCCACTATCCCCATGTTCCGTAGAACCTCATGGCAGCTATCCAAAGAGTCTTGGGGATCTTCTGAAGAGGCACCGCTATAAGTAATAGTGAAAAGCTTGGTGAACCTATCCAGCCTCCACAAAGCATCATCAGACATAGCTGCTCCATCACCGGTCTGGGCAACAATACCCGGCAGAACTACCTCGGCTGGCTGAGCTACTAGAGTCTGAAACTGAGAAGCCAACTGCTCCGTAGTGCGAGTAGCAGGAGTCTAGGCTCCTCCCCCAGCCTGAGAGACGGCTAGTGCTGCAGGAAGAAAACCTGCCTGAGCGACACTATCCATGAGGCCCACTAGATGGACTAGAGCATCCTGGAGTATTGGGGTGGCAATGAACCCCTCGAGAACCTGAGCTAGCCCAATCGGGACTGTCTGGGCAGGAACCTCATCAGTAAACTCTACCCGAGGCTCCTCCACTAGGGCCGCAGCTCTGGGCTGAGCTCTACCTCTGCCTCGGCCCCTCGTAGGAGCTACAACTGGAGACTCGATCTGCTGACCAGTGGATATAGAAGCACGTGTTCTCGCCATCTGCGAGAGAATAAAATAGAAATTCAGTTAGCGTTTAGAATTCAAATCGCACGACAGAGAAGAATAGATGTGAAGTTATTCCAAAACTCTATAGCCTCTGAGGATAAGCACAGACGTCTCCATACCGATCCCTCAAACTCTACTAAGCTTGTCCATGAATTTATGAGACCTAAGCAACCTAGTGCTCTGATACCAACTTGTCACGACACGAATTTCCCACCGTCGGGACCGTGATGGCGCCTAACGTTGAACCCGCTAGGCAAGCCAACGTTAATCTTTAACTTACTTTATTCCTTTATTATCATCTAATAATATGTGAAATACAACACTTAAAATAAATAAAAGTACAAAATGAAGCAAGGTATAAACTCAATTTAATGCCTTCACGAAATTGCACAAAACCAATCGTAGAATTTTGGAGTAACAAACTCACAAACTGTCTATGAATAATACATATAAAGGTCTGAACAAAATAAGTATATATGTTTCTGAAATAACTAGAACAGAATACAAAAGAAGTAGGAAGGGACGCCTGCAGGACTACATCAGGGTCTCCATTGGACTGAAGGCAGCAACCTCGATCTATGGTCCGTAGGGTCCTACACCGGGATTTGCACAAAAGTGCAGAGTGTAGCATCAGTACAACCGACCCCATGTACTGAGAAAGTACTGAGCCTAACCTCCACGAAGTAGTGACGAGGCTAGGACATGACAACCAAAGTCAACCTATGCTGTTTAGTAGTATACGAAGAAAAATAATACAATGAGACATAAGCAGTTAAGCATAAAGGAAAAGAGAAACATGATGAGGGGAGGAAATATCAATAATGGAAATAACGAGGTAAGGCACAATTTGGATATCAATTTAAGCAACAGAATAGTAATACGAAAATCAAGTACACGACATCACCCTTCGTGCTTTTACTCTCGTCCTCACCATCAGAATCAATATATTCGACACGGCATCACCCTTCGTTCTTTTACCTCACAATATCATGGCACGACATTATCCTTCGTGCATTATCTCTCATAACATGGCATGACATCACCCTTCGTGCTTTTAAAATCACAATATCGACACGGCATCACTTTTCGTGCATTAACATTCACTCAAAATCTCACGACGGCACCACCCTCCATGCATTTACACTCTTCCTCACCCAAACACATCAAATGACAACAATCAAACAAGGAAAAATAACGGAGTAAACAGAAATAAAACCATAACGTCCCAGCAAGGAAGTCAACAGTGGAATTAATACCATTCCGGTAAGGGCAAACAACTATATCCAATCTCACTTAGTACATAACTTCATATAAGAATCTTCAACTAAAACTAATACTCAACACTATTCAATATCAAGGAGTTCCCACCACCATGGATAACTATAAAGTGAAACTCAAATATTACTTACGAAAAACCATATGAATCACAATATTCGACTCACGGGCATGCTTGAAACCAATGTATAGGTACTCATCACCTCACATATACTTGAACATGATACTTACACATAGAAAATAGGACACACCACCTATTCCCTCAAGCTAAGGTTAAGTCAAACACTTACCTCAAATTCCATGACCAAACTCAAGCCTCGATACGCTTTCCCTTTTGAATTTTACTCCAATTCACTTGTATCTGGACATATTCAACTCAGTAACATCAATAAATGCCAAACAATTCCGTCACAATGCTTAATTATAGGTTTTACATCATTCTTCCCAAAAAGTTAAAATCGACCCCGGGCCCGCTTGGTCAAAACACGAGGGTCGGACCAAAACCCGATCACCCATTCACCCACGAGCCCGAATATATAATTTATTTCAAAATACGACCCCAAATCGAGGTCTAAATTCCCAAATTTGTAAAATCCCTAATTCTCCTAAAATCCCTAATTTCTACCCTTGAAGAACAAGATTTAGGCCTAGAAAACTAATGGGTGTTAATGGAAAATGAAGAAAAGGAGATTAGAAACACGAACCTACGATTTGGTGATGAAATCGCTCTTCAAACATCGCCCAAGGTCGGATTCTATGGAAGAAAATATGAAAATGGGGTCTATTCCCGTTTTTCTACTGTTTTTTAAGAGACTAGGCAAAATATAGCCTATGCGTTCGCGACCAGGGCAGTGCGTTCGCATAGGCTTGACTTCACTGGCCTATGTGTTCGCGAGCTACGAGCCGCGTTCTCATAGGGTTAAATCTACCCAGCCCCCAGCCCCCAGTCCCCTTACTATGCTATCGCAGATGGCCGGGTGCGTTCGCGTAGAGTAACCTCCTAAGGCCCCGCGTTCGCACCTGGTTCTATGCGTTCGCATAGTGCAAATCTTCCCCCCTCCCAATTTTTGTTGTGCGTTCGCGTGGGTTACCACGCGTTCGCATAGAGCAAAATCTCAGACACCAGCAACAGCCAAAAACACCAGATTTTCTAAGTTTAAATCACCCCGACGCCTATCCGAAACTCACCGAAGACCTCGTGGCTCCAAACCAAACATGCACACAACCTCAAAAACATCCTACGGACTTACTCATGTGATCAAATCTCCAAATTAACATATTAAACAACGAATTTAGCATTAAAATCAAGGAAAAATTCCAAAACATCCAAAGTATCAAATTTCATAACTACGGGTCCGAATAACGTCAAATGACCTCTATTTCTTACAAAATTTTACGGACATATCATAATTATCATATTGAACCTATACTGTGCTCCGGAATCAAAATACGGGCTGATACCATAAATTTCAAATATAACACAATTTCCAAAAACTCTTATATTTTCAGTAAAACAATTTTTTTCAAAAATTCATTACTCGGGCTTGGGACCACGGAATTCAATTCCAGGCATACGCTCAAGTCCATATTTTCCTACGGACCCTCCAGGACCGTCGAATCACGGATCCGGGTCCGTTTACCCAAAATGTTGACCAAGTCAACTTAAATTCAATATTAAAGGTCAATTTAGCATCCTTTTTTCCAGTTTTTCATATAAAAGCTTCCCGGCTATACGCCCGGGCTGCACACGCAAAACGAGGTAAGATAAAAAGAGGTTTTCAAGGCCTTGGAACACCGTTTTGAATTATAAAAATGGGAGATGACTTTTTGGGTCATCACAGTAATCATTAAAAACAATAAAGAACTTACAATTACCAACCAAAGTTTGTCGGTTAATGAACAAGGAATTCAAAGAATTCAACATTACCTAACAACTTTCGTCGGTATTGTTAAATTTTAATTTAAAAAAAAAATATTTTTATTTACTGACCAACTTTGGTCGGTATGTTTTGAATTTAATAATTAATAAAAAACATAATTTAAATACACCGACAAACTTTGGTCGGTAAAATTAAAGGGAAAAGGCCATTATTGCCCCTATACTATTGGAATTAATGCATGTTCCTCCCACGTTATACTTTACGTTCAATCCTCACCCTACCGTTAATAAAGTTTATACAATTAACCCTAACCCTAACGCCTCAGCGATGTGGCAACTGACCCCATCTCTTTTTTCTAAGTCAGTTGCTAACTCAGCTGCCAATTGGGACTTCGACTAACTTATAAGCCCCAAACCCAACGGCTATTTAGTCCCCCAAACCCAATTTTAGTCCAAGTAATTTGACCCATACCAACCATCTTCTTCTTCTCCCGCAAAATACACTCAATTGCTAATAACTTAGGGCTCGACTGAAATCTTCCCAAAATTTCTCATTTCTTCATTCTCATCGTAGCTTTGGTTGTTAAATGTTGCAAGGTAGTTGTTCATCATAGATTAGGTGTCGCTGTGGCATTATAGCCAAATGCTTCACTTCGTCTACTCCATATAACCCTGGAAGAAAATTCTACAAATGTCTGAGGCCTAAAGTTACCATATTTTTCAGTTTTCTCTTCTTCTTTTTTATTTTTTAACTTTACTGTAATTTTGAAGCCTATATGTTTTTTTTAAATTATGTTTGACAGCCTAGTTCATGTGGGTTTTGGGAATGGGAAGATGAAATTTTTCCGCAAAGTGATTGGACTAATATTAAAGATGTAACATCGTCGATTGAGGGGATTAAGATGCAAATGGACAAATTGAATGAAGAAGCAATTGCCATGGAGGCTATACACCAATAGGAAGTGGATAAAGTCGTCAAGTTGGAAGATAAACTTGCAAAGACAAGGATGTTGCTTATGATTTCTTGGGGATTGTTTATTGGTTATTTTGCAGCATCGATGATGAAGTGACTATTTTTCAAATTCAAAGTTTATCATGTTGAGTTTTCTATGTGTAGCCATCTTGTAGTAGCATTTGTATGTTCTTTGATGATGATGTTGTAGTAGTATTTGTTGGTTAGTTTTTTTACCTTATTGTATACCCTAAAGAAGGAGCTTTTCTTATCCAATTCCTAAACATGTTTGTTTTTTTATAAGATATGATAGTATATTATCTAGTTTACAAAAACTTTAAGATTCTATTTTGGCATGTTGAATAACTATATTCCAAGTGCAAAACTGAAAAACAAAAGACATAAAATACAGCAGCAATCCAAACTGCAGATTCTAAATGGCAAGTTGAAACACTTACATTCCAGAAGTACAAAAATATTTGTACAGAAACTGAAACACTTACATTCCAAACGTAAAAGTTGATAACTAGATAACTAGAAAACTGAAATTGAAAAGGAAACAAAATGGACAATAATTATCTGAACACCAGATGTCAACATTCATAACATTCAAAACATTCATAAACTGAGTTTATAAGATAGCTGGATACCATATTATAACCCCAAAAAAATGTCTAACACCTAGTTATATCATGGAATCCAACTGTCACAACTAAAGGACCACAACCAAGATATAAAGTTTACTGACATGGCAGTAATTACAACACATCCAAAAATTTACAAATGTTCAATACTTGAAGCACAGTCCCGTCACTTGTGCTCCTTACCACTACCCTTTCTTGCTTTCAACTTGCTCAACCTTTGTTTGTTCAACTGATTTCTAGTGATGGCATATTTTCCCAGCCATGTTAGGCCTTTTGCTGAGAAATTACGCTTTGAAGGCTGACATGCACCGCTTGAATAACCAACCTCCAGTTGGTACACTTTGCTGCCTCAGCTGGAGTCTTGTCCTTTATTCTGAGATGCTCCTTGGCCTTATAGCTATATCAGGCTCAGGTTCAAAGTTAGGGATCTCAAAATTTGGATCATTGCTAGTTGGAAGCTTCTTTTGAACAGTAGGGGTTGGCATAAACACAAAGTTGCTGGACTGACTGTTTTGACTTGGCTAGGGTGCTGATAAATGGAAGTCATCTTCGGTTGGGATATCTGTAGCAGCTGGTGATGTAGGTTATTTAGCATCAGGTTCATCAACCAAAGTTCTTTGTTTTTTGTTCTGCTTTCTCCTTGAATTGCCACCCATTGGTTGTTTTCCTTTAGAGTGATATTATCAAATAGATCACAATTATATGTTAGAACAAGGCAGAATAAATCAGAAGTTCAAATTTATTGTTAAAGAGATTGATTACCTTGGCACAACCCCAAGCATTATGTCCAGCTTCTCCACAGTTATTACATGTCATGACTCTCCCTTTTCTGGATTGAGACCATTGCCCTTGCCTTTTGGTTGACTCATTTGCCTCTCTTGTTCTTTTTACTTTTCGTCTACCAGCCTGCCTTACAAATTCAGGTGGTTCCATATTCTGGGAGGGCTCTATCTTCAAGAACTGTTCTCCTCTCACATGTTTCAACTTATGAAATAAGTCTAGAGATATGCCTCTTTTGAAAGAAACCAGTGAATCTCACTCAAAGGATCAACCTTCTTGCACAGTAGGGCACAAATTGCATGAGTACATAAATTGTGTCTAGCTTGCAGTATCCATGCATTGAAAGACTCAGTCAGGTTATTATCCACTGGCTGGTTCTTGCAGGTAGTATCAAAGAAGGCCCTACTCCAACAGGTAGGTGGATACTTTAACAGATCTTCAACAACAACTTTACCATCATCATCCACTTGGCTCATACTCTTCAACTGATCTTGGAAGTCCTCTTCATAGGTACTCCAAACTGCCCACCACAGATATTTGTTGCATTCCCCATAACCCCATCTCTTGCACCAGTTTGCTTCTATGTGTCTAACACAAAATCTGTGGTGTGCCTCGGGAAGCACTTCTGAGATTGAATCAATAATCCCCTACATATAAAGGAAAGAATAAGTAGGAAAATCTATATGTACATATTGGAAAAATAATAAAATAATAAAATAATGAAGTAAAGTGTTCATACCTTTTGCATATCTGAGATGAAAGTGATTCCTTCACTTATCTTAGGTACAGCGACATTTGTAGAAGAGTTAAAAACCACTTCCATGTGACATTTGTTTCTTTATCCACAATAGCCCAAGCTAATGGATAAAAGTGGTTTGCAGAGTCTTGACCAACTGCCACCAAGAGCTGACCCTTAACTTCCCCTTTCAAAAAAGTTCCATCCAACCTTATAAAGGGCCTCAACCCACTCTTAAACCCCATCTTCATTGCATGAAAACATATGTACATCCTTTGGAACCTTCTCTTACCTTCAGCAAGATCATCATTTGATAAGTTAACTACTACATCACTTCAAGGATTACTAAACTTCAAGTGATTAATATATGCAACCAACTTATTATATTCATCAGTAAAACTACCTTCCAGATTCTCCAAAATCAATCTTTTTGCCCTCTTACACTTTGACTCACTAACATTTACATTAAATGCAGCCTTCAAGCTTGCGCTCATCTCTATAACCTTAATGGTTGGATTTTCTTGTAACCCTCTCTTGAAGTATTCAACAATGGTCTTGGAATTAACACTATGATTCTCATATGCAGGTTCACAAGTGTGCTCAGAATGTAAAGTCCTGAATTCAGCCCCACCCCCTGAAGTATTGCTAGATATGTAACATACAAAAGGGTAGCCAGCTTCACAAGTGTACCTAAGCCTAGTTGGGTCACTTTTAACTTGTTCTAACCCATAATCATAAAATTTTCTCTAGTGTATCACAATCATAGTCTGAAGAAACAACATATTCATTGTCATCACAATTATCACTTTCATCACAATCAGTGGCAACTTCAAGTTCATCAGGTTCATCATGCTCATTGTGATGGATTATATTAGGTACATTAATACTTGGCTCATATTTCTCTACAACAAATATGTTAATACCATTAAACTGATTGTTCACAAAGTCCAGTAAAGTCCTAATGCCATAATCACCTTCTATTTCATAGTATGAACCAGAAGGATCATTTACCATTAGTTGTTGGACTCCTATATACCCCAAGTTAGAAACATATTCCTCCACTAAATCATTATAGGAAAGCAAGTCAGAGTCAAAACCTTTCTTAATGTGCCGAAATTTTCTTGAGTATGCTATGAGTGGTTTCTTGACCCACTCTCCACCATGATGAAAGACCAAATCCAGTAGGACCATCGATAGTATACTGCAAAATAAAGACAGTTAAAATTAATAAACTAATAGATATAAATAAAGGCATAAAGGCATAAAGACAATAAAATAGAATCAGCCACAAATTGAATAATACAATCGACATTAATAAACTAATATATGCAGCCATGAATATGGGTGACCATACATTAAATATTACACGGAATAACGTGCCACAGCCCCACCCTCCAATATTAAAATTCTGATTCACTTATTTTCTATAAAAATACCAAAAGAAGTTGGGACCACAAAATATTAAAATTGAAACCCTAAACCACCAAAAGACTATTCAATAACAGATAAGTCACATGCAAACAAAAAGAGTAAAAATTAGGGTTTATTACTGTAAATCAACATGCAAGTGAATACAAAAGCAAAACACACATTACCAGCTTGAAATTATCGTCAGAGATAGGAGAAGTGAAAACGCTAACCAACAAAGAACTATTCAGTAAACCCTAACTTCAATAAATACAAAATTAGAAAAAAATAGAAACCCTATGACAACTACACACACCTATCAACTTCAAATAATCGAAAAAGAAAAGGGTTTATGAAAACCCTAACCAACAAATAAGAAATCTAAAAGGGATTTGAAAAGCCAGTAAAACTTTCTTCCGAAATGTTTTTGAGATAAATCAAGAAAAGAGATAAAACTAACAGAAAAAGCATGTTTTTGGAGAAAAGTTTCATACCCTTGCTTGAAATCGCCACTGGAAGCAAGGATCCTAACCGATTTGGTTTCTCTCTTTTTCTTTGAAGTACCAGAAGGTTCGAGCAAATGAGGTGAATAAGGTATTTTCAGACGGGTTAAATCTATTTATTTGGTGGGTTTTCGGTTACGGGTTACAGATCAATAAGATTTGGGAGTAGGTTTGGGTTTGTGATGACCCAAGGGGTTATTTTATGAATTTAGATTCCGTTCTATGCTTAATAGCCATAAAAGACTAATTTTAAATATGTCGATTTGCGTGCGCAGTCCGAGCGTGCAATCGAAAAGCTTTTATGTGAAAATATGAGAAATAGGGATTTCTAGAATTTAAATTTGATTATAGTTGACTTTGGTAAACATTTTGAGTAAACAGACCCGCATCTGTGTTCTGACGATCCCGGGAGATCCGCAGTAAAATATGGGACTCGGGCGTATGCCCGGAAATGAATTCCAAGGTCCTAAGCCTCATAAATCATTTTGTGAAAGACATTGTTTTGCTGAACTATTAATAGAATAAAGAAATGAATTAACGTTTTAAACCGTTGGTATCAAAACCGTATTTGGTTCCGGAGCTGGATACATGTTTGTTATGATATTTAAGCCTTGTCTTCAAAGTTTGGTGAGAAACAGAATTTATTTGACGTGACTCGGACGTCCGGTTGATAAATAGTGAACTTTAAGTGTTCTTGAGAAAAATAATGAGTTTTGAGGTTTAATTCATACTTTTACATGTTATTTTCATGATTTAATCGCACGAGCAAGTCCTTATTATGCTTTTAGACTTGCGTGTATATTAAGTTTAGTGCCCGAGGGCTAGGGTGAGTTTCAAATAGATTTGGGTTGTGGCGCTCGTTCTTTCTTATGCTTCGATGTCGTTTCATCAAGCATAAATGATATCATATTAAACAAATGACCTCCGATTTATGTTTTGAATGAAGTATTAGATCCGTATCGTAATTACGGACCCGTACCAAAAAGAATCATCAAATTTGGACATCGTATGAGGATTTTATAGTCATATCACTAAGGTTGCCATATTTTTTAGGTTAATTATGAAATTACCACTGACGGCGTATTAAAAATCTGTACTATTTGCAAATATTAAAACCTACATATCTCCTTCATTATAAGGTCAAATTGAGTGATTCAAAAGCCTAACTTGACTAGAATTTGACAAGGATTCCATTGGAGGCATAAAAATTGAGTTTCGGGATCGTTTGGCATGATAAATGAGGTAGAGTAGCTGACAGAAATATATATATATATATATATATATATAACAGGCAGACTTCTTCTTCTTCAAATTTTTTAACCCCACAGCCCTAGGAACGAATTTCTTCGCCAAATATCATCCCCAATCCATAGTTAATCAATTCTAAACTTTACTCTTTCAATTACTCATTGTTTTTCATCACTTTTAAATCAAAAACTAAGAATTTTCATGGTAAAAATTTAGGGTTTGGGTAGAATTAGGGAATTTTGTAAAAATCGAATCTTTACCTCGAATTAAGGTCAGATCTCGAAAATTATTGTATATTTGGGTTCGTGGGTGAATGCGTACACATTATTTGGTCCGAACCCCGAGTTTAGACAAACCGGGCCCGGGGTCGGATTTTCACTTTTTTTTTTTAGAAAACTTAGGAAAAATCATGTTTTTAAATAAAGTTAGTTCCTTTAGCCTTAATTAATGATATTGAGTTAATTATGATTAGATTCGAGCAAGTTAGAGCAAGATTCTAAAGGAAAAGTTATAATTGAGCAGTGAGTGGCCTACGAACTTGAGGTAAGTGTTTGGTCTAACTTTGATTTGAGGTAATAGGAATCCCCACTTGTTTTCTATGTGAAATTCATGTGTGTGGTGTATAGGTTAGGTGAGGAGTATCTATGCAGCACCAAATTGCCTGTTGAACACGATCCATTTCCCATTCCCAACTTAATTGATTCTTGTCTTAATTGTTCTATGTTCATTATTGTTTCTATGACTACTTGGCCTTGTTATTTTGTTGTTAAATACTGTTGTGGTTATTTTGGAAATAGTATTGGTTGTTTTAGATGGTTCCCTTGTGGTACAAAACGGTTGAGCAATTTGATATTGTTTTTACGAGATATATATACATATTTAAGTTCCTGTTGGTTTCATTGTTGAGAGGATATTGATGAAGTTATGAGAAAAATAGAGTTTCTTATTTATAATTGTTGAGACAAAAATATATTTTGAAAGGCTTGGCCTAAATTGTAAAATTTATGAATAAATTGATATGAGATGTCTGGTGGGAGCGGGTTGCACGCCGCAACAAAGAGTGATAAGGGTGGACAGGTGGGATCGGGTTGCACGCCACAACATGAGTAATAAGGGTGATATATTTAGGGAGGAGCAATAAGGGTGGACTGATGGGAGTGGGTTGCACGCCGCAACAAGGAGCAATAAGGGAGGACATTTATATTTTAACTGAATTTCAATGAAAATAAAGATTTGAAAAGCTTAAATGTTTATTTTACTATTCTTCATATTTTTGGCACTACTTTATTTAAAGTTATAGTTTGGAAACTTGAAAACTTCTTTTGAGAATTGGTTATAGCTGAGACCTGGAAAAGGCGGCTGAGTTATTTTATTGTCGTTGCATTATTTAATTATTTGTTTAGATTTCTTTCTTTCTTCATATATTATTGTCACAGGTTATACTGCTAAAGCCCCGCCATAGCCTCGTCACCACTTTATCGAGGTTAGGCTCGGCACTTACTCAGTACATGGGGTCGGTTGTACTGATATTACACTCTGCACTCTTTTGTGCAGATCTAGGTACTAGCCAGCAGTAGAGATTTTTAGAGCAGCCATCTATTCATTCAGAGGCACGAGGTATATCTGCCGGCATTCGCAGATCCAGAGAGTCTTCTCCTATTTTTATAGAACTTTTTTATTATATTCAGAACAGTTACACTATTTCTTTCAGCCCAGTATTTGTAGTATTCTTTAGTAGTTCGTGAATTGTGACACCAGACTCTGGGGTTGTTCTAGATTTATTTAATTAGTTTGTGGCTCGCTTAATTTATTATTTATTTATTTTATATTTGGAGTTATTTATTGAAAGCCATTAGGTTGAGTTTAATTTAAAATTGTTCTATCCGGTTTAAATGATTAATTGATTGAAATAGTTGAGCGAACTCTAACATTATCTTGCCTAACAAGTGTGGTGTTAGTTGCCGAACCCTAAGGTAGGGGGAATTTGGGTCGTGACAAGTTGGTATCAGAGCACTAGGTTGCTTAGGTCTCACTATTCACGAACAAACTTGGTAGAGTCTGAAGGATCGGCACTGAGACGTCTGTACTTATCTTTTGGAGGCTATTGAGTTCGGAAACAACTCCATTTTATTCTACTCTATTGTGAAAATTTATTCTACCATTGATGATTGAACTTGTCTATTCTTATCCTCTCACAAAATCTAGAAACACGCAAAACGTCTACAACCAGACGAGAGATGAACCCCAATGACAGCTACGATTAGGGGAAGAGACAGAAGCAGAGCTCATACAAAAGCTCGAACATCCGCACCTATTTTACAGTCTCAAATGGATCTAGACGCGGAGGTTCTAGCTCAGTCGGTACATGTTGGACTATTTCGGGTTCCAGGGGGGATTCATAGCTACTCCAGTATTCATAACATGGGAATAAGTTGAAAGCAACGAGGTTGATTTATATGAGCTGTGAAGTTTAACATTGTGTATTAGCAAACGTTGTGACCTAGGACTTAGTGCTAAGTGGGGGAGTCCACCGTCAAGGAATAGATTGCGGGGTCATGTGTTATATCAGTTTTGGCTTGGAATGTATAAGGCCTGAGATTTTTCAAGAGATAAAGCTGGGACTTGCGGTATGTCTGCCTCCTTAATAACCTTATATCTCAGTACTAAAGGAGTTATCCAAACAACTTTAAATCTAAAGAAGGTCTATTCAGCGTGGAAGTCACGGTTGCAGATTTTGGGGTGCTCCAAAGGGAGTACAATGATTAACAAGCTTCTAGACTACATGGTTCGTGCCAAGATTTATCGGTATAGAGCTCTACTTTTGTTATCATTGTGTGTTAATAGAGATGTGAGTTACCCCAAAAGAAGAACGAAGAGTATATGAATAAGTGGGGTAGCTCAGCGGTGTTGAGTCAACATGGTAAGGGAGAAATTGGTTGTCGGTGGTTGAGGCAAGCCTACGAAGAGGACGTCCAGCCAGTGCAACATCAACTACTTGACTCAGTTCTCATAAATGCTTTTGACATATTTGTTTCTCGAACTCTCCATAATACGTGGCGCATAAGGTTTGAACGGTTGCGTCAGGTCAATTGAGGATGTCAGAATATGCCATCAGGGTCGATAAGTCAGCCTGTCATACTCCTACTTCAGTTCATATAGCCAGAGAGAAAGTTCACAGACTCATCAAAGGACTCAAATATGATTGTAAAATTTTTGTACGACTCAGGGCAGGTTGATACTTCATTTCGGTGAGTGATAGAAATTGTCCTAGACTTTGGAAAGTCATATTTCATCAGAAAACTCCGGCTACGTGCCCCATTGCAGTTATAACTCAACACACATGACCAGCTAGGGAAAAAGGAGTCGGAATGTCGAAAGTGGAGGTTAGATTCCTAGAGGTGGAGACCCAGCCTGTTGATATAGTTTCTATGGTATGGCTAAGGTCGTTATATCAAATGGTTCCATTACAAGAACAATATCTAATTATTATAAAATGATAATTTCCTGAACTTGATTCGGTTATGAGTATCTAGGAAAGTCCTCCTAATATTCTCCACTCTCATGTGAGCTTCGTAACTCTGAAATCTACTTATGTGAACACTGGTATTGAGAAATTCTATGGAGATAGCTATGTCTATTATTACGTGTTGTAATTTTATTTAACAAATAATATTCAAAAGAAGAAAATGGAAGGTTTTGAGTGGCGATATGCATGTTACTTGTGATTCAGAATTGAGGACGAGATCCTCCCATTTTTATATGATTTGGTATGTTTAAACTGGGCTACGAGCCGCAGTGGAAGTTATGTAAGGATGAGCTCCTTATGGTGGAAATTCTTGTGTTTAAATTCTCCCTTTAAAATTTTACTATAATACTGGTAGGGAGTCATGCCTGTTAAGTTTATTCAAATATTTATGTGTAATGATAATAATAATAATAATAATAATAATAATAATAATAATAAATAAATAAATAAATAAGTAAATGAATGAATGAATTAATTAACTATCTGTGCATAAATTGCCAAAATTTGTGCTATAATTATTGAGCCTTAACCTAAAAGGTAGGTGCCCGCCCATGTTGCGTTAAATGAGACACGTTAATTCGGGTATATGATTATGAGGTCTTCAGGAATCGCATCTAGTTATCAGTATTGTGAAGGGTAGAAATGGGATTATTGTTACGTTAAGTTATTGGCTGATTCTGAAATTTATTATGAACAATTATTAAGATCATATTTAGCCGAAAGGGTGTCCCATCCAAGTGGTCAGACGAGTGTGGGTGGAACTTTTAGAAGCTCAAGATGGATTTGACTACGACGCCAGCGTTGGTGACGCCCACAGGTTCAAGATTGTGCATGGCGTATTGTGGTGCATCTCGTATTGGATTAGGAACAATATTAATGGATGATGGCAAGGTTATTGCATATGCGTCTCGACAGCTGAAGGTCCATGAGAAGAATTACCCTGTTCATGAATTAGAGTTGGCAGCCATTGTTCATGCATGGAAAATTTGGAGGCGCTATCGTTATGGTGTTCCGTGTGAGGTTTTTACTGACCATCGCAGCCTCCAGTACTTGTTCAAGCAGAAAGATCTAAATTTGAGGCAGAGGAGATGGTTAAAGTTACTAAAAGATTATGATGTCACCATATTGTATCACCTAGGGAAGGCCAATGTGGTGGCCGATGCATTGAGTAGAAAGGCGGTGAGTATGGGCAGCCTTGCAAATATTCCACTTGGTGAGAGACCGTTGGCTTCAAACATTCAGACGTTGGCTAATCAGTTCATGAGGTTGGATATTTTTCTCACTAATGTTCTAGATTGTGCAGTCACTCAGTCTTCTCTAATTGAGCGTATTCGGGAGCGGCAGGATGATGACCCGCATTTGATGGTCCTTAGGGACCCAGTTCGGCACGGTGGTGCCAAGCAGGTTACAGTTGAAGAGGATGGTGTTTTGAGGCTGCAGGGTCGGTAATGTGGGCCTAATGTTGATGGCCTTCGTGAGTTGATCCTTGAGGAGGCTCACAGTTCTAAGTACTCGACTCACCCCGGTGCAGCCAAAATGTACCAAGACTTGAGGCAACATTGTTACGTATATGGATCGTTGCTTACATTGTCAGCAGGTAAAGTATGAGAGTCAGAGACCCGGTGGTTTGCTTCAGCAGATAGAGATTCCAAAGTGAAAGTGGGAGCGTATCACTATGGACTTCGTTGTTGGGATCCCACAGACTCAGAGGAAATTTGATGCGGTTTGGGTTATTGTGGATAGGCTAACTAAATCAACACATATCATTCCTGTGGCAAGTACTTATACTTCAGAACGGTTGGCTGAGTTATATATTCGGGAGATAGTTCGCCTTCATGGTGTGCCCGTGTCTATCATTTTTTATGGTGGTACGTAGTTTACTTCGCACTTTTGGAGGGCAGTTCAGCGTGAGTTGGGTACCCGAGTGGAG
>MDKJ01035724.1:0-11982 GCA_005239525.1 Nicotiana knightiana | reverse complement strand
CTATTCATCTATTGTATTTTCATGCAAATAGGGGGCAAGAAAACTCTATGGAAAGATGGTGGTGTAATTTGATGTTGTTTAAGAAGGAGTTCGAATGCAGGTGTGGGCTAAATAAATCAATGGGCAGTCTTGGTCCTATTGAAAATACCAATGAAGATCCAAATCGAAAAGTGAAAAACATTCATAGTTGGAGGAATCGTGACAATTCTAGTTGCAGTAATGTTGATTATTTATTCGGCGTTAAAGACATTCGGAATTTCATCTCTGATGACACTTTTTTAGTTAGTGATAGGAATGGAGACAGTTATTCCATCTATTTTGATATTGAAAATCAGAGCCGGTTGCGCGCCGCAACAAGGAGCGATAAGGGTAAATATTTATGTTTTACTGATTTTCTAAAATAAGGATTTGAAAAACTCTGATTTTATTAAAAAAAAATTTATACTCTGATTTTTATTGTGATTTAAATTGAAACATGAAAATTTTGAGGAGTTGGTTACAGTTGATATCTGAAAAGATTTATCTGATTGTTTTTATTTATTGTTGCAAATTACTGGTTATCAAGATTATTGTTATTATTTTTTTCTTGCTTTATTATATATATATTTTTACAGGTTATGTAGTTAATGCCCCGCCGTAGGCTGGTCACTACTTCGTCGAGGTTAGGCTCAGCACTTACTCAGTATATGGGGTCAGTTGTACTGATACTACACTCTGCACTCTTTTGTATAGATCAAGGTACTGACCAGAGTTAGGAGATATTAGTAGCTGAGCAGTTTCGTTCGAAGACACGAGGTAGATCTGCTGGCGTCCGCAGATTTATGGAGTGTTCTCTTACTTTATAGACGTCGTTTTATTTCATTCGAAACAGACATATATATTTCTTTCAGCCATTATTTGTAGTATTCTTAGTAGTTCGTGAATTGTGACACCAGACCCTGGAGTAGTTTTATAGTTATACATTTAGTTCGTGATTCGGCTTAATTGTTGCTCCTTATTATTATTCATAGAATTATTTAGTAGAAAATATTAGATTCAGTATTTACTTTTGAATTGTTCTATTATTTATAAGTGAACTTTAAAGGGAAATGGTTAATAAATTTTACATAGAACTGTAAAATGTAGAATGCATAAACATATTATTAGTAAACTGATAACACCCCATACCTGAATGATAAAGGAGACTTTGAAATTAAGGTACAAATACAAGGAATTAAAGTGATGGTATTTCTCCTTTATTTGTTGAAAATATTTAGCAGACTCAACCAATATTGTCAAAGGCTAGTGAGGTTTGGTTGGCTCACTACAACTTGAGTTTTATAAAATGAAAAACACATGCGTTAGAAGTTGCAAGAATAATTTAGTTCCAGTAAGGATCAAACAAAAAAAATGGGAGGAGAAAACTAAACACATACTCCTTCCGTTTCAATTTATGTGAACATATTTGATTGGGCACAAAATTTAATTTAAGAAAAGAGAGAAGACTTTTGAACTTGTGATGTAAAATGAGACACATATATTTTATGTGACTATAGATCATTGTATAAAGATAAATTATTTCTAAATAGGAAAGATATCATTCTTTTTAATACAGACTAAAAAGAAAATAAGTTCACATAAATTAAAACGGAGAGAGTACTACATTTTTGGACCACAATTTTGTCTGTCGTTTTGCAAGGGACTTTAAGAGTAACGTGGCTTAATTAAAACCTATCACCACACTTAGTGAATTAGAGTCCCAAGTACCAAGTCTAGAACAAAGAAAAAGTTCCAACTTTCTTTGCCTTAGGGGTCGTTTGACAGGAGGTATTAAAAAAAAAAATGCAAGCATTAGCTTTATACATTACTAATATTTTATTTGGTACATTTTTTCAATATATATATAATTAATACTTTATTAGTTATACATCATATTTAACATTATCCTATGTATAAGTAATGCATAAAAAACCATATCATTAGTAATACCAAGGCTATTAATGCATGCATTAGCATGGTTAAAGATAAAATTGTCCTTAAAGTCCCTTAAAACTAGAGAATATGGAGGGCATTTTTGTAAACAACAATTTTTCTTAAAAATTATGCAATGCATTATAATTTAATACACCACACCAAACAATAGATAAAAAATAATATATGCATAACTAACTCATGCATTACTAATACACCTTATTCCGCGCTATTCTTATACACCCTTCCAAACGACCCCTTAGTTTATGATTTATCTAGCAAGTTCCAATAGGCTGCAAAGTCATAGTGATAAAAAGATTAATCATATTTGAATCATAATATATAATGAACGAGTTTGAAATATTTTAATGACCATAGTTACTAATAATCACTCTATTAACTATTTGAAGGAAAAGTTTCTATTCGAATTGTAGAGCGTCACACATTTTGATATATATATATATATATATATATATATACACGGGTGAACTTGGGGTCAGCACATACCACGAGTTTTCGGTGAGTCAAATGAAATATGAATGGATGAGATAGAGACCGAATGTGAGAACTCTTTGGTTCGATACTGGAACGGGGTGCTCGCCATCGAGCCTGACAAGACGACACCCACTGAACCCGGAACGAGATCCAAGACCTCGGAAAACATTACAAACGGTTGCACAAGACTAACAGAGGACTGCGATATCCGCACTCAATCGGATATCATGGCGCGTTATCTCGCTCGATGCCGGTAGTGTATCAGTGATTGATGTACAAGAAGATTTTTACCTTTTTTAGAATTGTACTAGGGGTAAAATTCACCTACTATATAAAAGGAAAATTTCTTATTCAATAGACACATTCTATCGCGCATATCAAGGCAATACAAATTTATTTCTCTACTATCTAGCATTGAAAGGTTTTTATTTTAATCATAATTCTCCATATACATTTGGCTTCGAATCGAGGGACCGGTCAAGGAAAAAACTAGTGTTAAGCTTAAATTCGAGCCCGGATTCAACATCATAACTAGTTTGGTTATTTATTTTATCTTTAATTTGTTTAACTAACTTTCTTGATTGCTTGTGTTGAATAATTCAACACATCCTTAAAATCGCGTACAAATTTAACTGTTATCTGCATTAAGGGTAAACGGTGTGGCGTCCAGCGTGGGACTAAAGATAATAGTGGTGGTTTGACACAAATCTCCATAACACACTCTATTTTACTTTTGTTCTTTAAGGTCTCAATTTCAGGTCAACTTAAAAATGTTAGATTCTCAGTCTGCTCATTTGAACGTTGGGGCTGAGTCTGACCATCATGACGAAAATAACAATCTGGTGCCTAGCAATGAGGTTCCCCTACTGATCCCAACGGAGTCGCAGTTGCAGACCCAATTGATGCTAACTCGTATGTGTCCATCAACTCCAACCTGCCTACTGACCCTGAGAGCAGTGTTTGTGGAGGAGCCCTACCAACGGCTCGAGAAGCACCCGAAGGTGAAGGCGACGACGTCAGTCGTAGACTGATCTTCGAAATGTTGCGGGCTAAACAAGAAGCGATAGTGTAGCTGCAAAATCAAAGTCGCGCCCCACACAGAAAACCAGAAGAAATGAGCAAATCACCGAAAGGCCGAGCGAAGTTGAGTCCTATGTCAGCCCCGAAGTAATGAAAATGCTAGAAGTATTTATGAAACAGGTGGAACCAGGTGATAAAAAAATTTAGGCAAACGATCAGAAGGTAGAGATATATAATTCCCGGATCCAAGAGCGTCTGCAATATTGAAAAGCCCGGACTCCAAGAAATTTGTCCCAAAGATTTTTCCTCCGAGTGCGGCACCAAAGCCAATCCCGAAGAGGTTTCCTATGCCCGATATTCCAAAATATAACGAAACCACGGATCCAAATGAGCATGTGACCTCCTACACATGTGCCATCAAAGGTAGTGACTTGGAAGATTACGAAATCGAGTCAGTGTTATTAAATAAGTTTAGAGAAATTATGTCAAAAAGAGCGATGATATGGTACCACAACTTGACCCAAAATTCCATTGATTCGTTCGCTATGCTCGCAGATGCTTTTATAAAGGCTCATGCCGGGGCTATCAAGGTCGAGACCAGAAAATTGGACATTTTCAAGGTTTAGCAAAGAGATAACGAGATGTTTAGGGAGGTCGTGTCAAGGTTTCAAATGGAACGGATGGACTTGCCTCCAGTTGGGGACGATTGGGCCGTTCAGGAATTCACTCAAGGACTTAACCCCTGAAGCTCCTTAGCTTCACAGCAGCTGAAACAAATTTGGTAGAGTACCCGGTAGTAACTTGGGCCGACGTACACAGCATGTACTAGTCAAAAATTAGAGTCGAGGACGACCAACTTGGAGCTCCTTCTAGGTCCATTTATCCCATCAGAATAGATAACATGCCTAAGAGAGTCGTCGATCATGAATCAAGGCCGGTCCGAGATCGGTATCAACCATACAGTGCAAGTCGGAGGGGAACGAGTATGAGCGTAACCCCATCAGGAATGAGAAGATAAACGACCATGGGGCCAATAGCCAAGGTTTGATTAGCAAGAATAAATTTGACAGGCCGCTCGGGGGAAGGGAAGCATCGGGATTATTAGAGTATAACTTCAACTTTGATGCAGCCAACATCGTATTAGCCATTGGATGCATCAAAGAAACCAAATGGCCTCAACCATTACAGTATGATCCTATGTAGAAATATCCTAACCTGATGTGTAAGTATCATGGCACACATGTCCATAGGACCGAGGACTGTCAACAATTGAGAGAAAAATTTGCCCGGTTGTTCAATAACGGGCACCTCCGAGAGTTTCTGAGTGATCAAGACAAAACCCACTTCAGGAACAGGGACTCCAATAAACAGATCGACCAAGAAGAACCTCAGCAGATCATCAACATGATCGTTGGAGGGGTCGATGTCCCTCAGGGGCCAATGATAAAGCGCACTAAAGTATCTATCACGAGGGAAAAATGTACCCAAGATTACATCCTGGAGGGAACCATTTCGTTCATGATGTCGAGGGCATCGTACAACCTCATAATGATGCACTGGTGATATCCGTACTTATCGATAAATCTCGAGTTAAACATGTGTTGATTGATCTAGGCAGCTCGGACAACATCATCAGATCGAGGGTCGTAGAGCAGTTAGGGTTACAAGATCAAATAGCACCGGTGGTCCGGGTGTTGAACGAATTTAACATGGCATGCGAAACTACTAAAGGAGAAATAAACATGCTAGTGAATACCGTTAGGACGATTCAAGATATAAAATTCTATGTGATCGAAAGGGACATAAGGTATAACGCCTTATTCGGAAGTCCATGGGTTCACAACATGAGGGTAGTACCCTCAATATTACACCAAGCACTGAAGTTCCCTACGCCGGGAGGAATCAAGACGGTTTATGGAGAGCAGCCGTGGCAAAAGATGTTTGCAGTCAACGAGGTGATCCCAGTGCCTATGATCTCGATGTCAAAGAACACAGAGCTGGCCAGGAAGGAAGAAATTAAATAGCAATCATCTATACCAGCTCTGACCGAACCAGAAGAGCAAGGAGTAGACGAGGAGAATTATTACAAAGTTCCAAGGTCGTTCATTGCTCCCGATGATTCTGATGCTACCAAATCGACGGGCGAGGAGCTGGAGCAAGTCATATTGATCGAACACGTAACTGATCGGAAGGTATACTTGGGCACTGGGTTAGCTCCGGAGCTCAGGAAGAAACTCATTAAATTTCTTATAGCTAACATAGATTATTTCACTTGGTCCCATATTGACATGACAGGGATCCCGCCAGAGGTAACCACTCATAAGCTGAGTTTGGACCCGAAGTTCGACCTGGTTAAGCAGAAAAGGAGATCATACTCCAAGGTCAAGCACACATTCATCAAGGAAGATGTATATAAACTCCTTAAAATAGGATTCATTCGGGAAGTTAAGTATCCGGACTGGTTAGCCAATGTAGTGGTAGTACCTAAAAAAGGAAATAAGCTAAGAATGTGTGTGGATTATAAGATCTGAATAAGGCATGCCCTAAGGATTTTTTTCCTTTGCCTAACATTGATCGGATGATTGACGCCATAGACGGTCACGAGATACTCTGTTTTTTCAATGCCTATTCCTAGTACAACCAAATTCGGATGGACCTGGGCGATCAAGAAAAAACCTTATTTATCACTAAATTCGGCACCTATTGTTATAACGTAATGTCATTCGGATTAAAGAATACCGGTGCCACCTATCAACGCCTAGTAAATCGTATGCTCGAAGAACATATAGAAAAATCAATAAGTTTATATTGACGACATATTAGTCAAGTCCCTGCGAGCAAGCATCATTTGAAACATTTGCAGGAAACCTTCGACATATTAAAGAGAAACAATATGAAGCTGACCCCGGAAAAGTGTGCATTTGGGGTCGGATCCGAAAAATTCCTCAGGTTCATGGTATCCAATCGAGGGATCGAGATCAATCCCAACAAAATCAAATCCATAGAGGACATCATCGTGGCGGACAATGTCAAGGTCATTTAAAGGTTGACCGGGCGTATAGCCGTCCTAGGCTAATTCATATCGAGGTCCTCGGACAAAAGGCATCGGTTCTTATCACTATTGAAGAAGAAGAATAATAACTTTTCCTGGACCCCGAGATGCCAACAGGATTTGGAAGAAGTCAAACGGTACCTTTCGAGTCCCCCTTGCTCCACACTTCAAAGGCGGATGAACAAGTGAACCATTACTTGGCGATTTTCGAGGTGGAGGTAAGTGGAGTCTTAGTCTGGGAAGATGAAGGTGTGCAATTTCCTATTTACTATGTAAGTATAACTCTAGGCGAGGCCGAAACAAGGTATCCTCACTTGGAAAAATTGGCGCTCGCTTTGTTAAGCGCCTCTGGAAAGTTAAAAACGAAATGTCAATATCACCCCATATATGTTGTAACCTCTTACCCACTGAGGAACATCATGCACAAACCCGATCTCTCGGGTCAGTTGGCCAAATGGGCTGTCAAAATCACCGTGTATGATATCGAGTATCGACCTGGAACCACCATAAAATGTCAAAATTTGGCCTACTTCGTGGCCGACTTAACGCTGGCGTTAGTGCCCGAAGTCGAAAGAGAATTATTGTTAGCCTCGGGGACTAACTCGAGAATTCGGACCCTTTTTACGGACGATGCCTCGAATGCAAAGAGGTCAGGACTCGGCATCGTGCTAAAGCCTCCTACAGGGAATGTAGTTAGGCAGTCTATTAGAACTGTGAAATTGACTAACAATGAGGCCGAGTATGAGGCCGTGATTCCAGGTCTTGAATTGGCTAAAAACCTTAGGGTCGAGGTAGTCAAAGCTAAGTGCGATTCACTCCTCGTGGTAAATCAAGCCATTGGGACGTTCGAAGTGAAAGAGGAACAAATTCAAAGGTATTTAGACAAGTTACAAGTAATGTTGCATCAATTCAAGGAATGGACACTACAACACATGCCCCGAGATCAAAACAACGAGGCTGATACTCTGGGGACAGAATCTTTGGTTCAGAAATTAATTAGGGTCGGCTATTATTGGACCGAAATGGAGAAGGATGCGAAGGACTTTGTACGAAAACGTGATGGCTGCTAGATACACGTACAGATGATCCATCAACCGGGAGAGCTACTACACTTAGTCCTGTCCCATGGCCGTTTATGAAATGAGGGATGGATATTGTCGATCCCCAGCTATGGGTGCCTGGTAAAGCTCAATCCATATTATTCATGACTGATTATTTTTCCAAATGGGTCGAGGATCAAACACTCGAAAAGGTCCGAGATAAAGAATTCATTGACTTCATCTGGGACCACATAATATGTCGATATGGGACACCGTCCGAAGTCGTGTGCGATAATGGGAAGCAATTCACCGGCGACAAGGTAAATAAATTTTTCGATGATCACAAGATTAAGAAGATACTATCAACACCTTACCACCCTAGTGGGAACAAACAGGTGGAGTCAACAAACAAGGCCATACTTCAAAACCTAAAAACGAGGTTGACTGATGCCAAAGAGAAACGGAAGGAAATATTTCCCGAAGTCCTATGGGCATATCGTACAACCTCGAAGTCTAGTATCGGGGCCACTCTGTTTTCATTAATCTATGGGCCCGAAGGTTTTATACCAGTCGAGGTGGTAGACCTGAGCCTTAGATTCCAATACGTGACCGAAGAGTCAAATGTGAAGGTCGTGTCCATGAGCCTAGAACTATTGGATGAAAGGTGTGACACAACTTAAGTTCAATTGGCCTCCTAGAAACAGCGGATAAAAAGATACTACAACCGAAGAGCCAACCTCCGACATTTCAAGATTGGGGACTTGGTGTTGAGGAAAGTAACATTACACACCCAAAACCCGAACGAGGGAAAGATGGGATCGAAGAAGGACCGTATCGAGTCATTGAAATTACCGGCAAAGGCTCATACAAACTCGAAGCAGGAAACAATGTGCAACTACCGAACAATTGTAGCGTGACACACTTAAAATGATACTACTGCTAAGGTACATCTCAACTAATCTTTAATCATGTTATGGATCGGACTAACATTTTCAGGCAACCGTCAAGAATGGATGTGGCTATTAGGTCTGAAAGCATGCGTTGCACTCTTTTTCCCTTGAACCGGTTTTGTCCAAAAATGGATTTTTCGGCAAGGTTTCTTACGAGGCAATAGTAAACGTGATAAATTAGATTGGAAGGCCGGTCTTAGACCAGAGTCAATGATCACATACTACATGTCAACAGTATCTGATTCATTTCAAGATCAGCCTCGAATGTTGGGGCCATTACCCTCGGACTAAGGATCAAGGTTTTTAGCAAGGAAAGAAGAAAAACTTTGTATATTAGAAGCTAAGGCTCGGTGGTTAGGATTCACTATAAGGGCCAAACGATCTATGAACCGTGCTCACATAGTCCACTCAAGCTAGGATACAAGTTTTTATGCGCTTTCAACCATGTACTTCACACACTGAGAAATAAAAGAAAGTTTCGCCTTGCTATTTACGCATTTTCTTGCCTCTTAAGTTCAGGATTCTAAGAGCGCACGGGCTATCCCTACTCGGGGACTATCAAGACCAAGGTCTACCTCTATTCGGGGACTGTCGTTCGAAGAAAGTTCAGAGAATTCGGGTTACCAAATCCCGGAGGAACCAAACCTATGAGACGGTGCCAAATACGAAAGGCTACAGCCACCACGGCTTGGAGATGTCTGAAGCTCGTAATCAGAAAGTAAGGAGTTTATAAGAACTTGAAACCTACTAATAGATTACCCTCGGCAAAAACATCATCTAAAAATTTCTTAAGCATCTTGAAAAACCTTCAGTCACACCGAGTTTTAAAATCCTCGAGCAAATAAAGTTGTATCGAGGTCAGGCCCTGATTGGACCTCTTGAAAATGAACTCCCTATAACTACATTTGATTCTTTGCTAAGGCATTAGAAACATTACATGAATAGAAATTATGAAAAGATGCTAGAAAATTAAAGGTACGATATTTCCAGATAGGAAAAAATTTATATATGTATTTCGGAGTATATTTACAAAGGCCCATAAAAAGACCTCCAAAAAAATGTACATGAGACAAAAATTTAAAAAGTACTAAGGCATATATGCCTAGTCTTCACCAGTTCCCGACTCGTCACCAGAGTCGTCGGAGCCTTTGGTCCCCTCTGAGCCTTCCGAACCCTAAGAGTCTTCGGCATCTTCAGGCTCGTAAAGCTTCTTCGCCACGGCCTCGGCCTCAGACTCTTTGACCTTCTTGATCTCAGCCGACAGGTCAAAAACTCGGGTGTGGATCTCTTCAAGGGTCTCTCTTCGGGATATCCACTTTATATAATCGACCTTTGTCTTCAGGCGGACCTCGGTTTCCTTTACATCAACCTTGTATTGGGCCACAATTTCTTCGGCGTTGGTGGAGGTTGTATCCAACATGGATTTCATCGCCTTGCATTCTCTTCCGAGGGCGTCCCGCTCCGTGACAATCGAGCTCAACTGCGCTCGGAGATCGTCATTCAGCTAAGACCACTCAGCAAGTTTTTCCTTTTCCACCCGGAGTTAGTTCTCAATCGATGCCAGCTCTACCCTTCTCCGGTGCCAGCAGGTCCATTTTGCTTTTCCATCTGTCGGCCATGGCTTGCACCTCGTTCATCTCGGCTCAGAGTTGGTCGATCAGGTCGATCTTTTGTAAGACCTGCGAGGTTGTGTTGTTAGACACCATGACTAGCTCCTCATTTTTAAATTCAAAGACCTTTACCTTGTCGAGCAGGTCGGCATATTCCCACTTCTGGGTCGAAGTTTCTTTCTAGGCCATGCTCGACCTGAAAATCCTTTATGACCCTGTCCTATTGCTCACTTAGAAGCCTTTACATGTCCTTCTTCTGAACCTTCTCCTTGAGCTCGAACTCAAGATGGTTGATTTCAAAGTGGTACTGGATGAATCTCTCGTGGTGAAGCACCGAGGCCTTTAGATTAACAAAAACAGTAATAGATATTGAAACCTTGAATTCACAAGGGAGTGTTGACTCCTTACCTGGTTCAGCTCCTGCTGCCCCTCGTTAAAGAGACTCGACGCGCCCACCTCATTCATCTTTGCCTGGTTCTCCTCGGCAGCAGGCATCAAAGTTAGTTGGTTATGCCTATTAGAGCAGATAGGACTCGAGCATCCTTTAGGACCATAAGAATGACTGTCTTCTTGCGTCCGAGGTCCACACTCGGAGCACGAAACTGCTTCACCAGTCTTGGGCTCGAACTCAGTCTGCCCGTCTCCAAAGGCGCATCTTTCTTCGGGATCTCCAGGTCGCCCAGCCTATAAAAATCTTCCAAAGTGGACATATCCACACCATCAAAGAAGGAGTGGAGATGATCGTCTGCACCGTGATGTCCTTTACTTGACTTTTCCTTTCCTTCTTGGGACTCTTCAAGTATGGACTCGGTGTAGAAGAACGTCTCGATGATGTCTATCACACCGGTCGCCTCCTTTGGAATAGAAGCGGCTTCTCGGGAAGTCTCATCACCCGTCTCCATCTCGGCCTCTTGAGTCGGAAGAAGATCGGACTCATGGATCTTTTCTTCGATTGTCGCATACTACCCGACAAGGGTCGATCCGTGAGCGACAAAGATGTCATTTTCTTCAGACACACCCCTGAGTCGGCGAAGCTAGTCAGAATCCGGCACCCTGGAGTTGGTGTTCTTCTTGGGCTTATGAGCCCAGGAATCCACCCTCTTTCTTGGATTTACCTCGGGACCTGGTGGGAGCCCAAAGACTTTCTTTTCCTCTTCTTCTTCTTCTCCCCCTCAGAAGCTTCGGGTTGTCCCGTAACGGAGGAATCAACGGGTAGGGTGCACCCTCATCCCCTTCCAATGGCCTAAGTTTGGTGATCTTAGGCAAAAATGCAAAGAAAAAAGAAAAGGTCAATGTTACGTAAGTTTGGGGCGTAATAGAAACTATTATGAAAAGAGCCTTACCATGAGAACGAGCCTCCCATCGACCCTTCGAAATCTTGCACCACGAGCGGTCAAAGTATGACATCTACTTGCAAATTCATTCAATCCACTCCTTGAGCCGGGGGACCGCATTGGGAACCTGAACAACAACTACACGACCATAAATAATGATGGTGAGAAAGGAAACAAAGTGGACTTGACACTTAAGGAAAGTCTACACTTATGAGATGCATCCCACTTCTTAGAAAATGGCACGAAATCGGGAGGGATCAAATCTTCAGTCTTCACCCACAGGAAGAACCCCTGCCAGCCTCGATCTCGATCCTCGTCGATGCTTGAAAAGGATTCCTTGTTGGCCCGGCGAGTGAGCTTCATTATTCCCCCTCGAAAAATTCAGGGACTGTATAGACGGAGTAGGTGGTCAAGGGTGAACCTAGGAGACTCAGCGTTATTCACAAAATAACGTAGGAGGATCACCATCCTTGTTGGTAGATTTCCCAATGCACACGCAAGTGTACGTGGTCGACAAGTAATATAGGATTT